>JAYJMI010057438.1:0-11811 GCA_036873855.1 Sarsia tubulosa
AGCTATCCGTGTTACATTGATTTTAACGACAATAAATTTTTAAAATGTTTTTACAGAGACGTCAAAATTCCGACTTGCGTATATTTAAGTATGAAACAATAATACTTACCGACAATCACCACCCTGTTTTTTAACTAATCATTAAATAAGAACAGAAAAAAGAAAGACATATATTACACATAAAAGTATTATAGAACTTTTTTCTTCGGAGTAGTACCCTGAGTAATTAGTGAACAAATATGTCAAAATAATTTTTTTTTAACTCTAAAAAAAATTACTGCAGTGCAAATGAAAACATTATCTTTTCGCTTTATAAACAAAAACTTCCTAGTTTTATAATTGGCTTCCTACTTTTGTTCTTAAACTTTGGGTTTTCAAATAAAATTTGACGCTAAATTACAGTAAACATCTTCTCAAAACTCCATTAGAGAAATTATTTTATTACTATCATAAAACTTAGAAATAAACCATAATATATTTTTAATGCTTTAGGTGCTAATTTCTAAAATTACTGTTAATGATCTAGCAATTTAAGAGATGTTTGTTTCGTATAACAAAAGCGTAACACGGCTAGCTGAAACATCAAAGTACTGTTGACCGTCCATCTCAGTTGGTATGTCTATGCTTCTATATATTTCAATAATTACATAATGCTCGTAGTCAATTGATGCAACAATAATAATTATAAATGGTCGGCCAAACTTGTGTCACAACTTTTAGCGTACATATCTCCTAAATTATTGAAACGAGTATATAAAAGGCAAACGTTTCAAATATCATCTTAGTAAGTAGATTAAAAAAATGCTTTTGTACAGTAGAAAATAGCTACAACTAACAAAATTTCATTCAAATAATTATTGAAGCAATAGTTGATTTTCTTAGTCTGCAATGTATGGTGTTTTGTTTTGTTTGTAATTAAATTACGATAGGTACACAGATAAGCCAGATAGATGTGTGTATTGCTTCCTTATAAATGATACTTGATCAATGAATGTAGTTGCTTCCCGAATGTTTTTAGATGAAAAGATACCACTATAACTTTCAACATATTACACTACCTTACCTAAGAGTTAAATTTAATGTATGTTTCTGTTATTTTATAAGAAATGTAAACCATATAAACCATATAAAGTCATATTAGGACCACTACTAAATAGCCAAATTGATTTTAATTTGATAAATACATCCGAAAAAAGAAAAAAAAATAACTATCAAATGGAATGGAATTGATTTTTCAAAATAACAGCTGTCATTTCATACCATTCATTTCACGAAAAGAAGCCTTGTGCACTATGAAAAAGCAATAAAATAGACACAGGTATGGGTATGAAATGACTAGCACTTGGTTTGAAAAACAAATGCCATAGGAAGCCCTACTAGGTCCTCTACTAAATAATCAAAATTAATTAAAAACTAGAAATAACTCCCACAATCAATAAAACAGACACGGTAAACTTATGTCTATTTTCCTGTTTTTGTATAGTGTACAAGCCTCTTTCAGCTTTTATGAAATCTTGAAACGAATGGTATGAAATGTCATGAAAAACAAATGCGATATTATTTAATTTATTATGGGCGTGTAGAGAATGTTTTGTTATTTTGTATTTCAGTTATCTGTATAAGGGAAAATACTAATGCAAAAGAACTTTCCGAAAGTTTAAACCGGCAAAAATTCCATTTCTGAGAATTCAGTTTATGGTAGAAAATAGTTTTCGTGATTATTAAGTTGAGAAAGCAACTTGATATATGTCATACGAAGAACAGATCAGAAAATAATATCTTTAATATATAATTGATCCAATGTTTTATCATTTAGTTAATGATATATCGGATGCATAGGATCATATGCTGTATTGGATACACAAAATAGATAATATACATAGGATTCTAAGAATATATAGTATATCATAAGGTACATAGAACACATTGCATTGCAATAAGTAAGGCAAATGACATACAAAGCATACATTGGATAGATATAGATAATTGTTCTATCTCATAAGATACACACCATAGATATACATACTTTTATATGTGAACTGTGTTGAAGAGTGTATTAAAATACGAATAAACTGATGTATATAAATGATAATCGCGGTTGGAAAAATAAAAGAATGAACTCTGGTCTTTAATTTACTTATTTATATGAAATTTAACGAAAACCGTGAGCGGTGGACAGTGAACGGTAGACACTTAAACAGTGGAGGGTGGTTATGGCGGTGGTTTTGCTCAACGCTCAATAAGGATATGATATTACAAATGTTAAAGACTATGTGGATAGATAAGTGTTAATAATAGTAAAACTTGGCAAAGATAGTAAGGATAGATATGGATAAAGGATATTGTAACTATGGCTTTAATAGTAACTTGTTGGAAGTGAATATAAAAGTTATGTAAGTTTTAAATTATTTATAACTCTCATTGTTATAAATCTTTCGATTAACTTTTTACTTGAGTATGACCAAGTCTTACTATTATAAAGGGGAGTGATTCCTTCTTGCCAAAGTTTAAAATTGTGGGTAATATTCATCATAGAGGATATAAATTATTTGATTATTAGCTTTGGACTTGATTGTTTGTATTAATGCAGGCGACGAACAGTCGGAGCTATAGGTTTTTTGTCGATGCCACCGTATTAAAAAGTTGACTATAACCTTTTTGAAAATTACACATAGGTTTCTTTAAATTTAGACGCAGTTTTGCTTAAGTGTATCTTTCAGTCTTTAAATTTTTGATAGGGATTAGGGATTAGTAATACACAGTTTTATAGTCTCAGTTCCGTTCCTCAAAATATATCAAGAACAAAAGTTGTTAATAGTTACTAATTGTTTTTGTCGAGCACTTTTAATGATTTTTTTTCGAGCATTCCTAGAAATCATTAAAAGGTAAAAGAATTTACAAACGTATATGACGCTTTGGGTATTGTTTCTTAGGAACAATGTGTACTTTAAGGAACGGAACTGAGACTATAAAACAGTGTATTACAATTCATTGTGAAAGTTCCTTAGAAAGTAGCTTTAAGAATGATAAACTTGTGAAAATTTCTAAAATTAAATTTCTTAACTAAAGATTTACATAAATCGTTTATTATTATTTAAAAAAACCAATAACCAGAAGCGTAAACATTATAGGTATTGACTAAAAAGTTTGTCAATAAACTGTATATTCGACCTTACGAACTAAAGGTCATCTTCAGAGTAAAAATATACAAATAAAATGTAAGGAACAACCGTTTCCAACAACAAAGTTAAAATCTGATAACATTGTTTATTAAAATGTAAAAGTTAGAACTTTAAAAGAAATTAAGTTAATTAAGAAGCTTCAGTGGGATAGAATTCTCTTGAACATTTAATAAAGGAGGATACTTCTTCATGAATAGTACTTCAGAAAGCTTAGTTTTCTTTCTTAACCATTACCAATTATTTAAAAATCATTGTATAATGGGGAATCATTATTTAAATCAATGGAGTGTTTTGCTACGTGTGATTTATTGTCCCTTCCTGCATGGTCAAGAATTCGTTCTTGTAACATACGGCCAGTCTTACCAATTAATGATGCATGGATGACGTATAAAAATTTGTTAGCAATGCTGGAAAAATGGAAAATGGCTGACAGCCTTCGATTGCCTTTCTCACGAACTTTTGATTGCACAACTAGAAGCATATGGATTTAACGAATCTGCACTTAAACTCATACTTAATTAATTGTAAGCAAAGAATAAAGGTTATAAATTCATATAATTCTTAGGAAGAAGTATCAGGGAAAATATGCAACAGGTTAGTCTGTTGGAAAATAATTCAGAAGGAGTCTCTGAATAGTTTGAAAACAACCAAATGAAAGCAAATCCTGATAAATCTTACCTACTAATAAGTAAATAGGAACGAGAAACAATAAGTATTAGAGAAACAAGGATCCGTTGTAGGAATTGTGAGAAATGTTGGGAATAAAATTTGACAAGGATCTTAAATTTGGTTCTCATTTAGAAGATATTTATAAAAAAAGTTAGTGGCAAGCTCCATTGACTTTCAAGAACTACACCTTATATGGACTTCCAGAAGAAGAAAAAACTACTCTTGAATAAATAAAAGAATCAATAGACTCCATGAGAGGTGCTTAAGCTTAATTTACTATGACAAAAAATCTTCTTTTGATGAGCTATTAGAAGAGGATGATTCATCCATCAAACTTAGAAAGTTTAGCTACTGAGATGTATAAAGTATCTAATGATGAATGTGTACCAATACTTCAATCGCTTTTTGAATATTAATAATATGTTCATGACTACTCTTATAGCTATTGTCCTTTTTGTATTTTGATGTACATTAATTTAGTTTATTGTTTTGTTTTGTTTTGTTTTGTTTTGTATTGGTATATACAGTCGACGTTGATTAGCGTACAAACCTTAAATTTGTAAAGCTAATTTTTCCCGATTATATGACACTTTTATTTTCATCTAATCATTTACTGTAATATTTTTTTTGTCAACTTGAAATAAAGATTATAACTAATAATAATAACGCATGTATGATGTCAAAATATGCAAAGACAAACAGGATGTATAATATATTTTGTTGTTCATGTATTTATGGAAGATTGTTATTTTAAAATCTTAAAACAATATAGTAATATCTCTACGACGGAGATACATAACGTATTAGTAATTGTATAAATCGGGAATTTCTTTAAGACAAGGATTTCTATTTCGTAACCATCAGTAAAACATGTAAATTAAAAAGATCCTAGTAACGATGAATGAAGTACAAAGCTTTATAGGATTATAAGAAATTAATAGCGAAAAATCAATGGAACTTAGTTTTATTTCCTTTCAAACATGCAGCACAAAATATTTTACACTGGAAAATTCAAGATGAAGATTTATGAAATACGACATGTTAATTGTTTCAGTTAAACAGCATGAATCATATTTTGAGAAACAAATGTATAATCTACGTTATAATGAATACCGTGTATATCCAATACCGTGAATACAGTGTAATGCCATACCGTGTATACCGTGTAATGCCATACCGTGTATACCGTTTCACGGTACAAGGTAAATCCTATATAAATGAATAGCAAAACTCAAATATAATGAACTTTGTTAAAGGCAGTTAGTACAAAACAACGTTAAAAACATTATATAAATATCTTATATCTTCGTTTTATTACTGATATCCAATTGAAAATGCACTATTATAAAGTGATGATGATGGTTGTACTTGTTTTCATATTACTCCAACAACCCAAGGTAAGAACAACCCTATTAATGGAATGAAAATCGATTTTTGATGGTAGATGAAATATTAACAGGAAATGTAATATTGTTAACTTCGAAATCTCTCTCATTGCTTAGACTAGAAAATCTGTTTGCTATTGGGATACAAACGTATTTTTCTGAGTTACCCTTCTGCTTTGCAAAGTTATTCGAACTAATCCAAGGATTTAAATTGATGTCTTTTTGATTATTATCAGCCAACGTAATTTCCTGGGTTTCATTAGTTCGTTTTCTTTTTTCTTTTCTAGTTCTGTAAGTCTTTTTTCTAATTTTCCAGTACTTAAATCTTCTTTTGCTTTGTTGAGTTTCTCGAGTAGTTGAGCAAATATACAGGTCTCACTGGGGTAGTCTGATTGAGTACTCCCATGGGAGATGGTGATGATGCTGCTGTAAATGAGACTGATGGAGAAGCTGTAAACAATGATTTATATTTTGATTTGATTCCAGTTCTTTGAGATCGACGAATTTCATTTTGAATCAATTTTAATATGCCACGGTAATCGATATTTGGAAGTCTTAAATCACTATCCCAGCTAGTGAGGGTTGGTAGTGCTATATTGATTATGCAGGTTTAAGCTTTTACCTTCTAGTGTTTTGATTTTGATAATGTTGCTGAACTTTTCAATATTAGTTTTTTTCTAAAGCAGTAACTACATACGTTATACACAATGAGTCGGTAATAGTTTGTGTATTTAAATTCAATATCTCTGTAGGGTTAAAACATGTAAGTTTTTCGAGTCTGTCAGAATACCCTATTACAAAAACTAAACTTGTCAAGGGAATTTCCCTTACAGGAATCAAAAGGAGAAAATAGAAAATAAAGGAATCCTTAAACTGACTAACCACAAAAGAATGTACAGAATTCAAAAAATAATAATAAATGTGTACTTACTTGTATAAATTCCAGGAAGTACCTGTTAAATAAACCAGTAAATAATTAATATGAATTAAACTTATAGTTTAGCATTAACGTAAAATAATCTAATATTTTAAAAACAGATAGAAAGTTTGCATAACATGAAATTTTTAAGGTACAATGCCTTTTTACTTTAACTTTTATTAAAGGTACCCTTTCCAAGATGCGTTGTTGCTGTTATTTTGAGGATCATTACAGAAAAGGTTTTCAATGTTTAATATAGTATATATTTTATAATCTGTTTAATATAATGTTTATTTCTATTTAGACCGTTATATCTGTCCCACTTCAACAGAATTCTGCTACTTTTCCGGATAATAAGCATCCTCCAGTTAACGCAGATGAAAATAAAACTAAACCATATGATAAAGGTACCAAATCGGAAGTTAAAGATGAAAAAATTAATACAAAAAAATTCTTCTTTTCGAGAGGTCAGAAATCATTTGCAACAATTCTACAAGCAAAACAAAATGTGAGATATATTATTATGAGGTAGTTATTTAATGAACTAAGGATATAGTAAACGACGTTCTACAAAGTTGGTGTCGTTTATCCACAGTTTTCTGTGGTACATGCTACATGAAGTCAGACATTAGGGATTGTACGCATCTACGACAGCATTATGATAGTCAGGGATTGTACACATCTACGACAGCATTACGACAGTCAGGGATTGTACGCATCTACGACAGCATTACGATAGTCAGAGATTGTACGCATCTACGACAGCATTACAATAGTTCGAGCGCGTACACATCTACGACAGCATTACGATAGTTAGGGAGTGTACGCATCAACGACGGAGACAAGAACTTCAATTAAATGATAGAAAGTAAGCTGCAAGTTTGACTTTATATCTAAATAATAAATTATGAAAATGTATCACATGTAACAATTTTTGAAAAAGCATATATCATAGACTAGTTATAGTCTTTTCTTACCAAACGTTTCTTACCAAACTTTTCTTACTTAACGAAAAACAACCGGAAAAAAAATCCCGTCGAGCTATTTCTGCGATTTCCGTTCTCCGATTTTCCCGTATTGGTAAGATTAGACTAAATCTAGTCTACATATATCAGAGAGATGGAATATCAACTTTATCTGTTTACTTAAATATACAGTTGTTTTACCTTATAAAGTCAAGGAAAATCACTATAATCCTAAAAGTAAGTCACTTTGTTGTCTCTTTGTTTATAGTGGCACAGAAAATATTTATTTTTTAGGACGAAAATTTTTAAATATTATTTCAGATAAGATTAAAACGGGTGAAATTGTGAATCTTTTCGAAATAACAATTTTAAAATTTGGGCGCCAGAAGATTGTCTTTGCCGTATGTGTAAAGAGTTTCAGGAATTGGTTTTGTTTTAGTTTCTTTCCCTTCTATAAAGTTGACTCTAATTAGCATACCTTGCATGCCTAAAGCATAGTTAGATTTACTTTGTTTTGTTTTTTAACGCTAGTTTATTGTATCATATTTATTTGTTTTCATATATAGAGAAAAGTTGTAAAATAGTTGTCAATGTTAAATAAATGTTATCTATCTAATGTAATCTTGTTTACCTGTAAAGAGAAATACCATGGCCAAAAATAGACAAATCGGAAACAACAAGTAGTCAGTATCGTTTTATACCAGGCCTCGGAACAACCCGCGGGAAACTATCCTTAACCAATTAAAAGCTCGTATTTGGCTATGATTTCACAAAACATAATGGCTTCCAGTTAGTAAATGCTATTGAGTAGATTTATCTATATTGAAATATGAACTAATAATTAAGCTAACAAAATGAGAAAGGAAAATTCCTATATTATGGATAACAAGCCAGTGATTAACTGACTAAATGCGGATTTCCATTATACGAAATTATTTCCTTGGGACTAATTCATTCGACACAAACATTTTGCGACAAAAAGCATTTTCATTTCCATTATTATTTTTATAGCAATAATGTTAAGAAAATAATAGATTTTATGTTATTTTGCAATTGCTTTAATTAATCTGAGTAAACAGATAAAGGTTTTAAAGCAAAAACAGATTATTTTTTTATAATATTTCTTTATTATTTTGCCGAACAACAAACAAGCTATAACAATTTTGCTGCTGGATTTTGAAGCAAAAACCAATCCTGCTCAGCGAAAAATTCGTCGGAGGAATTTAAAATTTGAAAGTGCGAATGACTAGTAATCTTTGCCTAGTGAAAATCCGCGTTTTAAAAGTGTTTTAATATATGTAGATAAATCAGTGAAATCATGTATAATTCATTAAATAAGTAAGGTCAGAAATAAGTGATTAAATTAGTATGGTTAAAATTTATGAACATTTTATAGAGGAAAAAGTTTATAATAACCCATAAGAACTCTCATATTATCTATTTAGGGAGCTTTGTTCTAAACACCCTTCTCATCTTATACGATCTGATAGGAAACTTAGTAAGAAACCTATCAGGTCTTAACAATTTATCTTACAAGAATTCTTGTAAGATCTTAAGTAATCTTGTAAGATCTTATACGGGTCCTAAAAAATCTTATAGGAATCTTGCGATACTGTATAGATGAGTTGCATATGATTTAGTTATACTTTAAATGGTAAATCAAATTTTGGTTTAAAATCTATTCCCAATAGAATTATCTTATAAAAAAACAGTTCTCTTAATTTTATGCCTCTACAAACAGGAAGCATTGTAATGATATCATAGTATTTAATAATAGTAGTAGTAATCGAGTTAATCCAATTAAATTATGTATTTTAGCCACTTAGGTGTAGGCGTCCTACAAAATCTTACAAGATTTTTGCAATAGCCTTTATATATATAAAAATCTTGTAGAAAGTATTTGCGAGGAGATTTATGTCATGATACTATATAAGGATATTGGTTTTATCAATATCCTTATATTCAATATCCTGACATGAATCTCATGGCTACTACATTGCTCAAATATTGTGAAGGAATGTATTTACTTATATTTTAGATACTCTATGTATCAACAAAGGTCACATAAAACAGAAGCAAATTTCAATTGGTTCATTCGACATTAAATTGACATTCTTTATTATTATTATTAAAAAGTATTATTCTTGTAAAACCAAGATATGATAAGTAGTTTCAGAAACCAATAGTATATACAAAATTATTTAGTTAACTGGAGGTAATAGAAAGATGAAAGATATATCTAGACTCAAGCACTTGCGATCCTTGCTGTACCTTTAAACAAGTTAAACTACCGGCAATAACTCAGACTTATCTAGGTAAATTTTGCAATAAATCCAAAACACATATTTTTACAAAACCTGTATGTGCCTTGATGTTGACAAATCAAAGAAGATTGGACAGCGAAAAATAAGAACTGCAAAAAATATATAAATCGTCAAAAATGCTAAACTAAGAAATTCGTTTTCCAAATGACCCAATTTAAGAGAGGCTAAAGAATATGCTCTAAAAATGATTTCTAAAAATAAACTAGCAGAATATTCTTTAAATGGCTGGATTGATGCTGTTAAGAACGAAGTAGAAAATAAGATAAATGAGTTAAAAAAGTTCAACAAGTTTCAAAATACTAATCAAATTTTGTTAAATGATGATATTTTATGTATTATATATTATTATATTTGTGATATTTATTTTGTTGGATTTTATTACCTTACGCTATTTCTTGTATTCCAATGTTAAGAAAAGATTTAAATAAAAAAAAAATAAAGGATGTCTACAAGAACTACAGTCATTGACAAAGTTTCAATTGACATTGCCTTTGTTTGTAAAACGTTCTACATATCTAAATTTTGAGATAAATAGGACGTATTGGTGATCTTATTGATACTTATGCTATGTCAAACTTCTCTAAAGATGAAGTTGTTTTTGACAATATTGAGACACAAGTAGCATTCGATTTGATATTGGATTCCTAAACCGATATACACTTGATTTCGGGAGTTTGACGCGTTCTGAGGCGTTCTGACCTGTTACGAACTAGGGGACATATTTGTTTGTCTCGACAATAACATGGTTTTGCCGTTATGGTATTTGGTTTTTAATTTTCTTGTTGTGTCCCTTTATAACTTTCTGTAATATTCTGCATAGCTGTAGCTTAATTTCACATTGTTTCTACTGAGGCTAGAGGCTACTAGATTTGCCTCTAGTAGCCTTGTAGCCTTGTAGAGGCTACTAGATTTCGAGATTAATATTTTTGCAATGTTTGCTGATGTTTTTTATAAAATTTAAATTAATAAAAAATTTATTCAATATTTCTTCTAATAAAGGTACAGGTAAAATGAACTATACTAGATTTTAAAAATTTCCAAAGAGCCCCAAAGAGCATCCAGACCATGTAATTTATTGACTATGAGTATAATTAGTTGCGTGTAGTTAGCATTTGTTTAACTGGATTATCCTTTATAAATTTATTTTTAGAAAAATATAACTGTTTAGAAATAACAATCAAACTTTACATTGAAGATACGTCACAAATTGTTATTTCGTTAAGTGCCTAATTTATATTATGCGGTACTGTAGAGTAGATTTTTAAAAATGAAATTAAGTCATGGAATGCTAATGGTTATTATAAGTAACGAGGTCGTAAACATTAAAACAAAGGAGGAAAGTATATCAGGTCTTTGAATTTGAATCATGCAACAAAAATAAAGAAGAAAATATAAATGTTAGTATTACCTTTAAACTAAGGAATCTGTTTTTTACTGTTTTTACAAATTCCATATTCAATGACAAATCAAAAACTATTTTACTCAGCAAAAAGAAGCAACGTGAAAAACCGTGTAACCGTTTTTTATCATGTAACGTAACTTATATTGAATTCCACAGTATTTCACGGTATAAAATAAAGCCTGTAAAAACAAAATTTCATATCAAACATATATAGTAATTTAAAGGAAGTTAGTGCAGCAACATCGATAAAAAACAGTAGATAAACAAATACTATTTGCATTATACCTGATAGTAAAATTAGAATGTACTCTGCTAAAATAATTATGATTTTTCTAGTTGCTTTCATGCTACTCAAGGTAAGAACTTATATAACAAAATATTTTTTTTTCTTTTCAGTTTTAATCCTTTGTTTATTGATAAGAGTTATAGCATTTAGTTATAAAAACATTTTAAACAGCTATATTTCCATTAACAACTATTATTTAGATTGGTGTATCTATCCCACTTCAAGAAAAAAATATTACTCTTCCGCATGGTTCGTTTATTCCGCGTAACGATTTGGATCGTCGAACGCAAACATTGGAAAAGACAAAAATTCAAGAAAGCCAAGAAAAAAACAAAAATGGAAAAACCAACATAACAAGATCGATGAGAAGTTTCAGAAAATCTTTGCAACAACTCTACAAAAAAACAATTGTTAAGAAGCACTGAAAATTTAGCAGCTATTTATTAAAGATGATTAACAAAGCGTTCTATGTTATATATTATTGTCGATCCTGTTTTCGGTAAAGTTTTTAAATAGCTTAAGTTTAAAAATAATCAAGAAAATAAAAGCAATATGAGATATTATATCAGATGCTTTTGATGGAGATTGTTGAATGATGACTGTTCACATCAAAAATTACAAATAAAATATTATAAAGAACCACTTTTCTTCTATTCCATAATAATGCAAAACTTGTTTA
>JAYJMI010057660.1:0-11799 GCA_036873855.1 Sarsia tubulosa
GTCTGCAGAGCCAACGACGAAGAAAATCTATATTGGCAGAATGCTGCATGATATGACATCAATCGAAATCACACCCCGATCAGGTGGTTAGATGGGTTTGTCCTAGCCAAGCTGACCTTTTTAAATCAGAATTAATTTGAAAGCCGCGTATCACTTATTCCAGCTATATACAGGGAAGGTTTAATCAGTTATTATGTACGTTCGAAGTTTACTATGGGAAATTTAAAAAAAGCATTTTATTGCACGCGTTCGCTCTGTGGAGCGATTGCGTGTCTAATAATCGTTCATTCTGTTGCGACGGGTGAACACTCTGTTCAGTCCCCGAACGCTCGGCTTGAACTGACTGTTTACGAAGACGCTGGGAAGGTCATGTATCGTGTTGAAGCCGACGGCCAACCGCTGGTGACTGCATCGCGCATTGGATTGCAATTTAAACTGCCCGGTGAAGTGAAAGCAGTGAATCCATCCTGGACGCTTGCCACTGCATCGGTCTCTGAGCGAGCGATTGATGAAACTTGGGAGCCAGTTTTTGGTAAACGTGAAATCGTGAGTAATCAATGCCATGAAATCACGGTGCGGGCGGTTGCGAACCACCCGAGCCAGCTCGCAGTCGACGTGGTGGTGCGGGCGTATGACGATGGCGTTGCTTTCCGACAGGTGGCCGGCACAAAAGGCACAACGGTTCAACAACTCAATGGAATTAGTATCGATCGTAGTTTGAGCACCATCAACTTTATCAAGCCGCTAAACTGGTGGAGTTATCGCCGAGAGAAAGCTCCGTCTCAGCAAGGGAAAACCGCCGCGTATCCTCTCTTCACGGAAATGGGGAGTGATCGAGTGCTGGTGGTGACTGAAGGGCACTTGAAAGATGTAGGTGCGATGAAATTGAATAAGACTAAGCAAGGTCTAGAAATCGTCAGTGCCAATAAATTTAAACTACCCTCATTACCTTATACGCTGCCATGGCGCGTTATTATGGTGGGTGATACGGCGGGGCAGTTGCTCGATTCAGATTTAATTGTGAACCTGAACCCCAAGGCAGATAAGGGTAAATACGACTGGGTGAAGCCCGGCGTCTGCCTTTGGGACTGGCGGGTGTCCGGTTATACCACTAAAAATGGCTTTACCTATGGTCAAAATCCAGAGTCATGGGCGCGTTTGATCGATTTTGCTGCTGAGGCAGAGCTGCCTTATGTGATGATCGATGCGAATTGGTATGGGCCGGAACACCAGAAGACTTCGGACCCGATCAATGGTGGGCAGGCTGCGGACATCCGTAAATTGATTAAGTATGGTGAAGCGCGAGGTGTTGGACTCATTTTATATCTCAATCATATCGGTGCGGTTCGTGAGGGGATGGGGAAAGTCATGGCCGCTTATCAGAAATGGGGTGTCAAGGGCATCAAATACGGATTCATGAAGGCTCGGGGAGCCCAACAAACCGTGCTGGTGCATGAGGTCTCTGAACTAGCGGCGAAATACGAAATGCTGATTAACTATCACGACGGACCGCTCCCTCCAACCGGTGAAGAAGCTTATATGCCAAGTATGGCCAACCGTGAATTCTGTCATGCGCAGGCAGATCGGCTCACTAGTTTCACCGTCGAGGACTTTCTTGGTATGGTGCATGTAAATATGATGGCGGGTCCATTAGATATGAATAACGGCATGTTTGATTTGGATGCGCTAGCAACCAAGCCTCGCCCGAAAGTTCGGAAGCCGATCAATGTGACGATCACAGGCGAAGCCGCACGTACATTAATCACTTACAGCGGCGCATGGTCGGTGCTGATTGATTCCCCGGAATCCTACCGTGAACGCGCGGATCTCTTCCGCTTTATTAGCGCGCAGAAGATGCCTTGGGCTGAGAGCAAAACGTTGCAAAGTAAAATGCATCAGTATATATCGATGATGCGTCAGACTGGGGACAGCTACTTGGTGGGTAGTGTGACGAATGGGAAGGCGCGCGATTTGGAAATCGACCTCTCTTTCCTTCCAAAGGGTAAGCAATTTATTGCCACTATTTTTGAGGATGCGGCTGACGCTCATTTTATGAAGAAGCGTAACGCCTACACAGAGAGAACGCAGGTGGTCAGCTCAGAATCTAAGATTTTGGCAAAGATGGTTCCCGGAGGCGGACACTGCATGATCATCGAGCCGAAATAGTCATTGTACTGCGAAGAAACATACATCAGTAATGACCTGTCCGATTCTCGGACTTTGTCCCTGTGGTTACATTTTTTAGTGAAAGGGCGTCCGGCCTACGAGCTCGCTAAAGATCCGAATCAGATAGTGAATGTGACTGCGGACCTGAAGTCTGCTGACGCATTCAAACGTCATCAATCCATTCTCGAAAAATGGATACTAGAAACCAATGACAATGGCCAATCTTTAGAAGGCAGCGCTTCGCTTGCAGTGATAACTAGAGTATTTCTCAAAAGTCTTAGCTCTTTGAAACTCCCATCATCAACTGAGGAGGGGGACCCGAAGGCCGGGGTGGTTCTCTGATTCCCGCAAAGACTTTTGAGAAACAGTATAAGCGCTGGAAGGAAGAATGTGTGAATCCATAATATCAAAATATCAAATGATGAATACGTTAAAAAAGAGCGTGTGGACTTTCGTGGGGCTGGCGCTTGGTCTCGTCAGCCAAGCATCAGAGTTGCCGCAGAAACCGAATATCATATTCATTATGGCTGATGACTTGGGTCCCGGGTGGGTTGATTTTGACGGTAGTGATCCTAATATTCATACGCCGAATCTAGAGCGTATGGCGAATCGTGGGATGACCTTCACCAGAGCCTATGCCGCGGCGTCTGTTTGCTCGCCGACACGTGCTGCCTGTATTACTGGGATGTCGCCGGCTGCGATAAAGTTGACAACCCATATTCCAGGTGCGGCTGGTCGGCGTCACCCTTCGAACGGAGGGCCGGAGGATGCGCTATCCATTAATCAATTGCCGCTCGAATTACCCAGTTACGCGCGCGAGCTGAAGGACCACGGCTACGCGACCGCTTTTCTGGGGAAATGGCATCTTGCGGGGGAGGGATCGACTAAAACAAAGAATGGGATCGTCGACAGTCGTTATCATCCGGAGCACTTTGGGTTTGATAGTAATTTGGGAGGCTGTGCATATGGCCAGCCGAGATCGTGGTTTGATCCTTATAAAAACGCGACGATTGATAACCGCAAGAAGGGGGAATATCTAACGGACCGTCTAGCCGATGAAGCGGAAGTTTTTATAAAAGCCAACAAAGATGGTCCCTTTCACCTGACTCTATGGTTTTATCAAGTGCACACCCCGATCAAGGCTCCAAAAGAGTTGGTGAAAAAGAATGGTGGGAATGCTTACCTAGCAATGCTGGAAAGCATGGATGCGGCGATTGGGGAAATCCTCGATGCAGTTGAAGCGATTGGTCAGACTGAAAATACAATGATTGTTTTCTATTCGGATAACGGCGGGCATAAGCCGACTAAGTGGTTGGCCGAAGAGAAAGGTTCCTTACTCGAAGGCGGGCTTCGTGTGCCCATGGTGGTCACTTGGCCAAAGGTCATTGCCGGAGGCACAGAAACAGCCACGCCAATAACGAGTATGGATTTCTTTCCTACATTTGTGCATGCAGCAGGTGGGTCGACTGCGGATATTACGGAGTTGGAAGGAGTGGATTTGTTGCCTCTCTTCCAGGGGGAGGATACGCTAGAGCGTGACGCGATTTTTTGGCATTACCCACACAATCGAAAAGGAGTGAAATATAACATGGGCAGCGTTATCCTTGCGGGCGATTGGAAGTTTTACGAAGGCTATGGTAAAACGCAGGATGCCTTGTTTAACCTCAAGGAAGACTCTATGGAAACGCATAACGTCCTCGCCAGTAATCCAGAAATGGCCGAGCGCTTGCGTGGTCAGTTGAAGAGCTGGCTTACCAGCGTGGATGCTGAAATGCCCGTCCCGAACATTGGACACTGATTCAGGTCTGCTACTTTTGTAGTTATTAACCATTATGATTATAGATGAACTATTTGTATAAGATCATAACTATTCTCTGTTCTCTCATTGTTGGTTCTGTCATTTCAATGGCGCAGAGTGAGAAGCCCAATATCATCTTCATTATGGCCGATGATCTGGGGTGGCAGGATGTCGGGTTTATGGGAAGTGAGTATTTTGAGACGCCGCACCTAGATGCGCTTGCGAAGGACAGCTTGGTTTTTGAAAATGCATTTATGTATCCAACTTGCTCGCCCTCAAGGGCAGCCCTGTTAACAGGGCAACAGTCCTTTCGAACTGGCAGCTATACGGTGCCAGTTTTGGAGCGAGGAAGCAGTCAGGATAATATCTTCTCAAAATGGACTGTTGGGATGGATCATCCGGTTTATGCAGAACCTCTGAATGCAGCTGGATACAAACTGATTCATTTAGGCAAATGGCACATTGTCGGGCCAAATCCCGAGCAAGAGCAGACGCTTCCCTTAAAGCGAAAACTTGCGCAACCTAAAAATGGAAATATGAGCTGGTTGGCGATGCATCAGTCTCCCGATATTCAGCAGTTTTACCCGTTGGGGCGAGGCTTTCATGAGAATGTTGGCGGCACTTGGTGGGGCGATCCGGCTCGAGGTTACGAGCAAGGATACAATGCGCTGGGTGGGGGGTATGTTGCTCCGTTTAAGAATCCTTTTATTAAGGATAAAGTAGATGACAAATGGCTTACCGATCGCCTGACAGATGACGCAATTGATTTTATGCAGCGGCATCAGTCTGAACCTTTTTTCGTAAATCTACATTACTATGCACCACATAAGCCATCGGTACCGCGGAACCAAGAATTACTGCAACACTTCATGCAGAAGGCTGCCGATCCGGGGACTGACCAAGGCGAGGGTAAGCGCAAAGAAATTGCTGCTTATGCCACTATGGTGAAGTCGATCGATGATAATGTAAAACGGATCGTCGACTATCTTGATGGGGCTGGGTTGCGTGAAAATACGATTCTGATTTTTACTTCCGATAATGGCTTCAACGGACTGCAAAGCGTTAATGTCAATCTGCGTGGTGCTAAGGGTAATGTGTATGATGGTGGACTTCGGGTGCCTGTGTTGATCAACGGACCAAAGTTTGTGAAGGCAGGGAGGTCGACTGAAGCCATTCAAGGGACGGATTATTTTCCTACATTTTTAGAGCTAGCTGGGGTGACTGATTATAAGGGATTACTGGATGGCAATAGCTTAGTTCCCTTAATGCGGGAGAAGGCTCTCAAAGAGCGTTCGCTATTTTGGCACATAGCCAGCACCTATAAAGATCCACCGTGTTCGATCATTCGCAATGGCGAATGGAAACTGATTCAATTTCTCAAAAAAGGGAATATCGAACTCTATAATACTAAAGATGATCTGGCCGAAAGTTGTAATCTAGCGACCGTAAACCCTGAACGTGCGCAAGCACTGTTGCATGAATTGGTCAGTTGGAGGCAAGCAAATCGAGTGCCGCTACCTCCGAGTTCGCAGTTGGAGTTTTAGTCGTCTGTGTCGGCTACTTTTGGCAACGCAGCCCCAGTCGCATTTTTGCCACGATCAGAGGCACTATCCTACTAATCGCAGATTCGGTGGATTTTGGGACTTGCGTGATTTTGAGGCATTTCTGGTATTGTGAAGAGAGAAGAGTCGCGAAATAGTAGTTGAGCTATAATCTATACCAATTGAACATCAGGTAAAATAAAGTTCCTACATGACTAAACATAAGATCCTCTTCCCCTTTCTGAGTCAGGTTTTGGTGGCATTACTTATATTTTGCGCGGTCACTAGTATCGCCAGAGGCAGTACAGGTGCTAGTAAGCCCAATATACTGTTTCTGTTCACAGACGATCAGTGCTATGACACGATCCGTTCGATGGGGAACACGCAAATCCAGACGCCGAATATTGATCGTTTGGTGGATAGTGGCGTAGCGTTTACAAATGCATACATCATGGGTGGTTCTTCGCCTGCTGTCTGTGCGCCGTCTCGGGCGATCCTCTTTAGCGGACGCACCTTATGGAATGTTGAGAATCAAGGAAAATGGAGTTTTGAGATATCGGATAAATACACAACTCTCCCGCAGGTTTTTCGCGAAAATGGGTATGTTACTTTTGGAACAGGCAAAAATGAACCAGGCAGGGCAGGGCACTTCGATCGTTCTTTTAGTGCCGGCGACAAGATTTTGTTTCGTGGTATGTCAGATCAGTATGAACTGCCGTTGAGTCCTTTTTCTTCAGTGGGCGATTACTCGAAAGAGAACGAAGTGATCCACCGTGGCACTCATTCAGCTGAGGTTTATGCAGATGCTTGTATTCGATTCATTGAAGCGCAAACGGATAATCAACAGGCCTTTTTTGCTTACGTTGCCTTTCAAACACCACACGACCCTCGACAAAGTCCAGATGAGTTCACCGCGATGTATGAAGGCGCTGATATATCGCTGCCTTCGTCATTTAAACCGAAGCACCCGTTTGATAATGGAATGCTGAAAATTCGTGATGAAGGCCTTGGGAGCTTTCCCAGAACGCCTAAGAATATTCGCAAAGAAATAGCAGAATACTACGCTATGGTTACACATACCGATGCGCAGATCGGACGTATCCTTGAAGCGTTGCAGAAGAGTGGCAGGATGGAGAATACGATTATTGTATTCGCGTCTGATAACGGGCTGGCGGTCGGTAAACATGGTCTGATGGGTAAACAAAATGTATATGACCATGCGGTGCATGTTCCATTGATCATCTCTGGACCTGGTATTGCGCAAGGAGAAACACGTGATCAGTTATGCTATATTTATGACATCTATCCTACCCTATGCGAAAGAGCAGGACTGGCGATACCCGAAACGGTAGAGTTCAGCAGCTTAAGCAAAACGCTGGATGACGCTGATGCCATGCATCGAGATTATCTCTACTTTGCTTTTATGGAATGGCAGAGGGCGATTCGCAATGAGCAGTACAAGCTCATTGAGTATTGTGTCAAAGGGAAGAGGCACACGCAATTATTTGATCTATTGGAGGATCCTCATGAAATCAAAAATCTTGCCGCCAATCCTGAATATGCCGGAGTGCTTTCGAAGTTGAGGGGCCTTTTAAAGGAAGAGAGTGTGCGTCTGAATGACGGTAATACGCCTTTTGAGTTTACGAATAAGCAAGGGAAGCGGTTCTGGAATATGTATAGCAATGTGAAGAAGACCCATACACCGTGAGCTCGGTGCAGCTCTGTATAGCGCTTTTAAAAAGGAGAATTCAGGGCATGAATTAAGGTGAGAGATCGAGACTTATGTATATGGATGAGTATTTTAGTGAGATGGATTTTTAGAAGAACGGCCAAAGGATTATGAGAAATCAAAACATGATAAAGAGACTGTTGTTTTTTGTAGTAGCGCTTCTCGCGCTGACCTGCAGTGCCATAGAGCAGCCTAATGTGATCTTGATTATTGCAGATGACCTAGGGTATGGCAGTGTTGGATTTAACGGTTCGAAAAAAATCAAGACACCCAACCTCGATCGCATGGCAGAAGAGGGCATGCGGCTGGATGCCATGTATGCGCCGAGTTCGGTTTGTGGCCCTTCACGGGCGTCGCTGATGTTTGGCCAGCACTTGGGGCATTGTAAGATTCGCGGAAATCCTAAATGGAGCTTGTCAGCTTCGCAAGGTCAGGGGACCGTCGACGTGGAGGAATCGGATCGCTTGCTGCCAGCATATCTGAAAGAGGCTGGTTATGCCACGGGTTGTTTCGGGAAATGGGGCTTGAATGAGAATAAGGAAACCAATGGAGGGCATCCAAATAAGCACGGATTTGATGAGTTCTGGGGTTTTAACACCCATGTGGAAGCTCACTTTCATTGGCCTGATTATGTCTGGCACAATAGTGAAAAGGTTGATTTGGGTGCTGGTGGTAAAAACTGGCGCGAAAAACGAGTTTATGCCGATACTTTGTTTACTGAAAAATGCATCGATTTCATCGGAGTGCAGGCGACCTTTAAAAAGCCATTTTTTGCGTATTTATCGCTGACCTCGCCGCATTTGGGGAATTCCGTTCCACGTGAAATTCACGAACTATATAAGGATGAGGACTGGCCACATATTAAAGCAGGTAAAGGGCATTATCGCCACGATGATGGCCAGAATGAGGCCTATGCAGGAATGATTTCGCACATGGATGCTATGATTGGTTTGGTGCGGGAGCAGTTGGAACAGCTTGGCATTGCTGAAAACACTTTAGTTATCTTTACGAGCGATAATGGTCAGGAATGGGGCAGAAAGTTCTTCAACCAAGCCAGCCCTTACAGTGGAGGCAAACGCAGCTTAAACGAAGGAGGCATCCGTATGCCGACGCTGGCGTGGTGGCCTGGGACTGTGGAGGCCGGTTCAGTGTCGAATCAGCCACTGGCATTTTGGGATATGATGCCAACTTTTTGTGAATTGGCCGGGTCGGAAATTCCGAAAGATACAGACGGTATTTCGTTTGTTCCGAAGCTTACTGGGAAGGGCACACAGAAAGCGCATGAATATCTTTTCTGGTATTTCAATGAGAAGGCCGGACCGATGTTGGCGATCCGTTTTGGGAACTGGAAGGCAATCCAGTTGTGGGATTTTAAGCGCAAAGGATTTAGGGAAATACAGCTTTATGATCTGAAAAAAGATCCTGCTGAGAGTGATGATGTCTCTAAGCGCTTTCCCGAGGTGGTTGAGAGAGCCGCGAGCCTAATGAAGCAGGCTTGGATCGACGATGTTAACTACCCCCAGAGACCATTGACCTTAAAAGCAAAAGGTAAGAAGAAAAAATAATAGGTTGTGAGATAGAATGTCGTTCAAATCCTGAATAGATAAGGAAACGTGAGAGCATAAGAGGTTTATCAAAAAAGATCAGTTCAGCCTTTTGTTTCCTTTTTGATGTCGATTTCCTTAGAAGCGGATGGTGGATCCAGATGTTATCTGATTACCCTTGGTGCAAATAGTAAAATCAAAATTAGCCGGCATGCTGCAGATTTTAATTGGTAAGGCGTCCTTACTATCGCAGTACTTCTGATTTCAAGTTGGTTGATATTGTGAAAATCTCAGTTACGGTGCCTTTTAGGCTTCGGTATCAAATAGTAAGGCTTGAGCAGCGATTCTCAGCTTGGGTGCAGGGTATCGACTTCTCGGGTTTGAATGTAATCGACTAAACCCGATGATGTTGGCAACTGTTAGGCATGGGCCCCGCGTCGAGGCATGCCTTTCTTTATTGTAAATATTCATGTTAATGAAACGTAAGCACTTCATCATCGCCATTGTCCTTGGAGGGGGCATCTGTTTGTTTCAGTTGGTTGACAATGATTCTGTTAAGATGTCGCAAATAGAGCCTTACTCGATTTCTGAAGCTGCAGTTGCGGAAGTCGTTCAGCGCAAGTTAATGACGGATATGGAATCTGGAATTGTCATAGAGTCGTCCGCGGATGTTGACGAGGTGAGTCTGCCGGTTTTGGGAGAGGTGATGGCGGAACCTGTGGAAGTGACTGAGATTTTAGAGATCTCTGTCGAGGAAGCGACCGCACCGATTTTGCACTTAATTCCCGAATGGCTGCTTGAATTTGGAGATGTACGCCGTGAGCGTGTTGAGGTTGCCGGAAACTGGGTAGAGAGAGTACGTAGTCGCTATCAATGGGAGGATGGCAGTCAGGTGGAGGTCGAGGTGACAGATTTGGGCGACGAGGCGACTAGAGATCAATTTAAATCGCTAGGATTCGATATTGATTTAGAGGAAGAGGACACAGCAGAAAGCTTCCGAGCGATTTATGATGGAGAGCACTATGTATCCAATATTGAATATGATGAGAACGACGGTAGCGGATTCGTGCAGTATATCGTCGCGGGTCGTTATTTGATGGAAATTCAGCTAGAGAATCTTGCTTTTGAGTCTTTTCAAGCGCTGGAAGATCGTGATGGTTTCTTAGCAGAGTTACTGAAAAACGCGGGTGTATCTGCTAAGGTAGTGAATCAGTGAATTACTTCACATGTCTGTCATTTCTTTTATACTGATCTGAACGAAATACTTAGCTTTACAGTGTTCAGAATGAAATGGCCGTTCCTAATTCCGATCAAACACCGGAACATTCGAATCTGTATTTTGGATAGTCGTCTAGGTCTGTTATTCTGAAGGGAATATACCAAGCTGATGGGCTCGATTGACGGCTGCGGGTGCGTTTTGCACGTTGAGTTTCTGATAGATGTTTTCAACGTGTGCGGCAACGGTTCGTGTGCGGATGTTAAGTCTCTCGGCAACTTCCTTTTTCTGTAGTCCTTCACTAATTAACACGAGTACTTCCATTTCACGTTGACTGAGTGTATTGTTTTTAGATTCCGGTTGCGTGCCTTTTTTGATCATACTGAGTATGAATTTGGCTACGCTGGGATCGAGCGATGCGCCCCCGTTCATGACTGTTCGGATGCCTTCTGTAAGCTGATCTAGTGTGTTGCTTTTCAGTAGATAACCAGATGCGCCCTCTGAAATCGCGCTTACGATGTCGGGTTCTTTATTCGACTGTGTAAGTATAATGACTTTGGTTTTTGGTGAGTATTCTCTGACCCAAGGAAGGGCTTCTAATCCGCTCATGCCTGGTAGGTTTAAGTCTAGTAGAACGATGTCTGGTGTGTCCGATAGTGGTATCTCTTGAAGGCGATGTAGAGCGATCTCGGCAGTGCCGAATTGCTCGATCAGTGATATTTCAGAATCATCCCCAAGTGTGCGACAGATTACTTTTCGGTATGCTGTGCTGTCTTCCACCAGCATGATTTTAATTTGTTTTTCCATAGCAGGGTTGTTTGTCGTTAGCTACTAAAGGGTAGTCGCCAGTAGGGTTTTGTTTTCAGTGTGATTAAAGTGCCACCTGTTGCGAGATTTTCTGTCGTGACTCTTGCGCGAAGCATGCGGGCACGGCGACGTAGGGACTTCGGGACCTCTTGTTGGGCGATGCCATGTCCGTTGTCCTTGATGACCATAGTCACTATATTATGCTCAACGCTTAGGTGTACTGAGGCGTGGGTTGCATGAGAATGTCGCAGTATATTGGTGAGACATTCTTTGTAGAAGAAGTATAGGTCTATGCGTTTTCTCGGCTTCATGCTATGTAGCTCATCTTCTTGCGGGAATGTCGCTTCATGCTCTAGGTCGGTCAGCAAGCGGCGAGTGGTTCGCTTCATTTCTTCGACCAAATCTTTATGTATTTCTTTGGTTTCGAGCATATTAGTGCAGTAACGGGCAGTGGCGCCAGTTTCCTCGGTGAGTGCGCGCACCTCATCGACAACATCGACTAGTTCAGTCCACTCGCCTTTCGCATTCCTACGCTCAACAATTCTTTTAGCGAAATCGCCGAGCAAACCGATTGCATGAAGGTTCGCTCCAAGTTCATCGTGGAGGTTGGCGGCAATGCGTTCACGAATTCTTGAAATCGCTCGCTGGCGATTGATTTGTTGAATGAGCACAATCGTCATGCTACTAAAAAGTAATAATCCAGCTAGCCAGCTAATGCGTCGGATGTTGATTTTTTGGAGATGATAACGTTCGGTTAGTTTATGAGTGACGTGCAGGCGCTCTGCCTCTAAATCATGGCGACGTGCGAGTTGGTTCATCCAAGTTCTTATGGACAAGATGTTCCCGTAAAGGTTACGACCATCAGTCAACGCCTTAAGTGACCGATACTGATATTGTGGCACTCGACTTACGTTCTTTGCTTTTTTCCCTAGGCCGCGTGGACAAATAAAATAACTTGTCAAATTAACGCAATCCAATTGACTGTAAGGCAGTTGCAT
>JAYJMI010057771.1:0-19230 GCA_036873855.1 Sarsia tubulosa
TGATATGGACAGTGATAAGGGAAAATTTGAATAAAAGTTCTGGTTTAACTTAACTAAAAATTAAACTTATAACGGGGATCCACTGGAAATTTATCCCTTGTTTTACATGTTTTTAAAATACTCTGCATGATATGGATAGTGATGAAAAATTTGAATGAAAGGTCTGGTTCAACTTAACTAAAAATTAAACTTATCGAGGATCCACTGGCAATTTATCCCTTGTTTGCTGTCAGTTCTTCTGTATCATCTAGATATCAGGAACTGCTATTTTGCTATCAATTTTTTTTTTTTTTTAGAAAGGTTGCTTTTACAGGCTGTAGGGTAGAGCTAATTAAATAAAAAAAAATGGCCGAATTAGACTTGTTAACATATATATTATCATGAACTACATATTTTTGGATCCCCGGCTTTTGCCGAAGGGATCCTATAAACTCAGGTCCGTCCGTACGTATGCTACAGAGTTCCAATTCACTTGAAATTTTGTACAATTATAGAGATTAGTAAAAGCATAGTATTTGATCTCTTATTTTTTCTTTTCTTATCAAAATGTTATTTATTTGACACAAATGTTTCTATAATGATGTAATTTTTGTGTTTTCTTCGATGAAAGAGCTGATGATTCGCTATATGTATACATTTGCATTGTTTTACAATACTGCTCATTTGCTGCACAAAGTGCCATTTGATAAAAATATCAGTTACCGGGGATCCACTGGCAATCTATCCCTTGTTTATCTAACTTTTTAAACTTTTTTTTTTCGGGGGTCCATTAGTAATCGATTCCTTGTTTATTTTAGATACTTTTACTTCTACTAAAACACGGGGGTGATCCCCACCTAAAGAATGACCTAGGGGAATCATCTATTGACGTAGCAGAGGAAGATCATATCAAAGAGGCGTTGAGAAATTTTACAAAAGATATGTTAGCTGGACTACCAAGTAAAACAGGTACATACTTTTAAAAAAAAAATTAAAAAATTAAAAATTTAGAAGTGACTTAGGTAAGTGACTAGAAAATCTTTTTATAGCTAGGAAAAACACTTGTTTAGTCCATTTACTTCAAACTATATATGTGACGACATTTAGAGGAACCAACATATAAATAGAGGACCTGTGCTTAGAATAGTATCCTTATGATATGATATAGTTAAATCAATCTGTCTTTTACTTGTTCAAGGGCTCAGCGTTGTTTCAAAACATTTACATATTTTGCTGCTGATTTGTTAATCTTTGTTTATGATTGAAATCATGTAATTTTTTATTGGGAAGGGGCAATCAATTTTCGAAAACAAACATATTTACAGGCGACTCATTTTAAGTGAAGCTTTTTGCAGTCCTATGAGTTGAAGATTTACATTTGTACTTCAGTGCTGAAACATAAGGTTTTTTTGCAGTCGTCCGACAGAAGTGTTTTGAACATTGTTTAGGTAAAAAGGCATTGTTTTTGTTCTAGAAAACTAATTTTCCAGTCGTCCTCCTGAGAAATCAGTCGTCCTGTACAGTCGGACGACCAATATGTTTCAACACTGTACTTGTACCCTTTTCCTAACACTAAAAGTTGAATAGTTTACAAAAGTATCTATATTAAGTTTTATATTAAGTTTTATATTTGTTTCTATTCTTCTTCATTCACTAAAGAGTGTTCTATATCTTATTAAGATAGAGCAATATATATGTAAGGTAAAGAAAAACTAAGTTTTTTTAGAACTTAAAGTTTTATGCTGTCACTTGGACAACAATCTTCAGCTAATTAAACCGTTAAAACTTAAAACTACAATGTTAAGATACAATTATATATTTATTAACAGAAAAAACAAACATACATTTTTGATTTTTTCTAATTTCTAGGTCATGGTTCACCAGAGAAAAGTATGAAATATGATGGGGCAAGACAGCAAATAACACCGAAAAAGAAACGTATATCAAACATTGCAGATTTTTTAGATTTAGATGACTGTGATGACTCATACCTTGATCAACCAGTTCTACAATCCACAATAAAAAGCAAGTCAAGACGAACAAGCGAGAGCGACAATACAAAAGAAAAAACAATGAAAAGAAGAATAAGTGAAAATGAAAAAACGGCAGAAAGACCATCAGTGAGTGAAAATTTATTAAATGCTTCAAACAAATTGATAACAGATAAACACAAAGAAAAACATAAACAAAGACATGAAAAACATAAAGAAAAACTAAATAAAAGTAATGAAGCTCATTCTCTACCAAGTCATGAAGCCTCTGATAAATCTTTTAAAAAAGACATTAATAGAAAAAGTAAAGAGCAACATGTTACCAAAGATATTATTTCACGTCAAGATCATCAAAGTAGTATCAAAAAACATTCTGTAGTTGCTACTGTTGATCAAGAGAGAAAAATTCATAAAGATAAACACTCGTTAGAAGAAAAAGAATCACCAACTTTTAATAGAAAAGTTATTTCTGTGGAACAGGAGCATTGTCATAGTAACAGTGAAAAACTTACACCTGAAGTCAAAGAATCACCCTCTCTAAAATCGAAAGCAAAAGGTTATGCTGTAGAGCAAGGTCGTCACACTGAACATCATACACCAGAAATAAAAGAATCACCAACGCCGAAAACCAAAACAATATTTGCAGAACACGATCAGAGCTTCACTGACACAAAAGATCTGCAAAATCGAAATATGAAAGATTTTCTTTTAAAGCACGAACATAAATCTGAAAAACATAAACATCCGAAGAAACACAAAAAGAAGCATAGGGATGATAGTGAAAGTGAAAGTAATTTGAACAAGTACGAAGAACTTAAAAAAGAAAAAAGTTTGCAGTATAAAGTTGAAGATAAAAGTAAACTAGATTTAAAACGAACAAAAAGTGATAAATCTTCGACACTATTGCCAGAACTTCACATAACACCACCTTTAAGTAGTCATAAAAAGCATCAGAAATCAGCAAAGAAACACAGAACACTGTCTGGTTCATTGTCACGCTATAAAATGTTTTCTGATAGTGATGAAGACAGTGATACTAAAGAAAAACCATGTAAAGAAAATCAAGAAGAGATACATGAACTAAAGAATCAATCAATAGGAGAACAACATTTGTCAACAAAGAATGTATCAGCTATCGAAGAAGCTAGTCATACAAAAATTATAAAAGAAGAAATTAAACACTCTGTTACAAGTTCCCCTGTCAAAGAATTTATGGATACTGGTCGAATAGTTTTACATGACTATAAGAAGAAAGTTTCAAAAGACGAAGATGATAGCATGAAATTTATGAAAATCACTAATGAAGCAACAAAAATGATTGTCAACAAAAAAATAATCAATGAGAAACTCAATCATAAAAGTGAGGAAGTCAAAATTAATAATCCCAAAGATTTGAAAGCTCAAGTGAGTAGGGCCAGTGGTGAAAGTAAGCGGTCACAAGATAGTCAAGAACTTGTTCATGATCAATTAAAAAGTAAATTACAAGGTCTTGTTAGCCCTGAAAATATAAAATCAGAAAAGTCTATAGCTGTTTCTCCTGTAAAAAAAGATGTTACAATTGATTTATACAAGAAAAAGAAACATCGTGCAAGTCTTGAGAGTGTTGAAGTTGTTGATAGTGTAAAACAAAAGCTTGTTGGTAAACATACAAGTAGTGAGAACAAAAAGCCTGGTATCATAAAAGAACAAAGCATAGAAAAGAAACTTTCAGAAGATCAAAAAGCAGCTCATCAGAGGAAAGAGAAAGCTCATCGAACAGATGGAGAAAAGAAAGTGAGCAAGAACGATGGTACAAAGAATGATGATGTCAGTCATCTTGTCCATAAGAAAGATAAACATAAACAAATACATGGAGATCATACACGTGAACAAACATTGAAAAAATGTCTAACTGAAGCCAAAGCAAACGAGTATCACGATGGCGTAAAGAAGAATCTTAAAAAGTCTGTTTCAAAAGATAGTCTTACAAGTAGCACTGAAAATTTATCAGCCAAACATAAAGAGAAACACAACAATGAGACAAATTTATCAGCCAAACATAAAGAGAAACACAACAACGAGACAAATTTACCTGCCAAACATAAAGAGAAACAAAACAACGAGACAAATTTATCAGCCAAACATAAAGAGAAACACAGCAACGAGACAAATTTATCAGCCAAACATAAAGAGAAACACAACATTGAGACAAATTTATCAGCCAAACATAAAGAGAAACAAAACAACGAGACAAAGAAGCCTATTCGACATGATATTACCGGAGAACATAAATCAAAGATGCATAAAAAATCAAACATTGTGAAGGATGAAAAAGTTAACAAATTGGAAAGGCAAAAAACATTACAAGATCCTTTCTTGATTATAGAAAAACAGATAATTGAAGTACCTGTCAAGAAACAAGAGAGTAAAAGTCAAGAAACACCAAAAAAAGTTAAGATTTGTGAATTACCATTCCAAATATCTAAGCCTCCTCCATACGATACGAAAGCCAAAAAGAAAGAAAAAGATAAGCACAAGCATAAAACAACGGTTGCTAAGACAACTGATAAACATACAAAGTTGGATGTTCTACCATCTAACAGCAATGATGAGAAACATAGTGTAAAGGTAGAAGATAGTATCAACGATGATTTGAAGAGCATGACAAAAAAAAATTCCAGTGAAGGAAATCTAGTCAATCAGCAAGTGACAAAAAGCTCTTTAGAAGACTCTGTTAAAAAACATAAGGTAAAGAAGCATAAGCGAAATAAATCATCAGACAAGATTGATATCAGTGATGTCATTACAGATACAGACTCAAAAGAAAAATTAAAAAAAAGAAAAGTTTCTCAGGAGGAAACTAGGGTGGAACTTAATACTTCAAAGAACGAAGATAATACTTTAAAAGAAGAACTTAGTTATTCAAAGACAGATGCTGTTATATCTTCATTTGTTGGCACTGAAAAACTATTTGATGAAAGCTTTACTACAGATCATGACATTTCATTAACTTCAGTAGAAGAAAATCATCTTTTATTTCCTGGTCAGCAAATTCCTTATGGACGACTGTTTTCTCGTGATCCACTAAACCTTGAGAACGTTGATAGTCCAAAAGAATGTTTTGAAAGCAACCAATCAAGTTTTGACAATCAAGTAAATAATCAAAAAGGCATTGTTACAAATGTTTCGGGATCGGAACACATATTTAAATGTGGGCCTAAAAAAGAAAAAGAGAAACACCATAAGAATTCGCCTATCAAAAGAGAAGATTCTGTTGAGAATAGTGAGGGGAACTTAAAACGTAAACAACGACGAAGCAGCGAGAGTGAAAATGAACATGCTAAATTGAAAAAGAAAAAGTCTGAAGATATCAAAGTCAAACACTCAAAAGACAAAGGCAAGTCTACAATGCAAAATGTTGATGCATCTGTAGATAATATAAACAAAACCACAAAGAAGGGGCATGAAATGAAAGTTGACGATAAAGCTGAAGTTAGTAGTTTGCATAGCCATGTTGTAGAAAAAGTAAGTTTGGAAACAGACTGTAAACTATTAAATCCTACATTAGTTATTACAGCAATTAGGGAGAAAAATACTGATACTAAGAAAAAAGAAGAAACAACACCTACTGCTGTGAAATTCAAAGAAGTTGATTTAAATTTCAAAGTGGGATTGAATGAAACGATTCTTAAGGAGCTTGAACATCCAAAGAAAAGAAAGCGAAAGCGATTAAGTGATAGCAAAGACCCAGAATCTTCTATTAAGACTGCAAAGATTAAACATGAACAAGAGGGGAACTTAAAGGATAATGATGTAAACATCAGCAAAGATAAGAAGGTTAAATTGACTTCACCTTCTATTGAAAGAAAAACAGACGAAAAATCTCCTTTATTGCCACTTAAAAAATCTTCAGAAAATCTTCTAAAATCAGATGAAGTTTCAAAAACAGAAAAATATGCCAAGCAGACATCTTCAAAACCCAATACACCAATAAAAACCTTACTACCAGCTTCAAATACACCAACAAATGATAAGAAGAAACAACCTGTTGAAATTAGTAAAAAAGTTGCTAGAAAACTAAAAGGTGAGTCAAGTCTTTCAGCAGTTTCAAGTAGTATTCCTTCCAAAGACAATACTTCTCCTCGCACTGTTAATAAAAACAAGGTGGACTCGGAAATCACTGCTGTCAAAGAAGACATGGATATGAAAGTAGCTTCATCAGAACATGATGAAAAGAATATTGTAACAAGAGAATTAGAGGAGAACAACTTTTCAGAAGAAAATGAGAATGCAATTACATTTTTACTGAGTATGCAAGAGGAGGATGAGGATGAATTATTGAATTTCAACCCCCCCTACATATTACCGCAACCCTTTACTTTCGACCAAGGGAAGTTAAAAGTTGAGTCTACAGTCACTAATATGGAAAAGAAAGTCAGTAATATTTTTAATGACAACACCAATAAAATGGCTATAGAAAAAGACAAACTAGTAGATAACGTGAATATGTCTAAGGCATCAGTTAAAGTAGATCAAGCTCAAGCTACAGAACAGGTAAAAACAACAACTAAAGTAACTTCCTTTGAAGAGAATATTTCTCATTTCGATGACCATCATCAAGACTTACTTTCCAAAGATAAACAAAATGAGACAAATGTTGACAGCAAACAAATGTTAAACAAAAATCAAGATTTAGTAATAAAATATGGTAGTACTAAAATTTTATCAGAAAAGGAAAAACAGCCTGATCAAAAAATGAATGAAACAGAACGTAATAATTTGAGCAATAAGTTAAAGCAACAAAAACCTTCTCAAGCACAGCCAAATTCTTCTGAAACTCACTTAGCCATCACTACTACAGTGCAAGAAACAAACCAAAGCAACAGTTCAACACCATTGGTTACGACTATTGCTTCAGGACCAGTGAACCAGTCTATTGTAAGTAATTCAAAACTACCTAACCAACCTGTAGATAATCTTCACTTACAACTAGACAATAATTCAATGAGCAATCCAACTAATACTGCACAACAATCAATTATAACTTCAGAGTTTCCCACTGGAAGTTTACAAGGTATTGGTCCACCAATGTTCAACCAGCAACAATCATTTAGTAATATGATAACAAATGATGCTTTACCACAAGCATTTGCTGGACAGTATAATACGCAATATCCACGGTTTTATGGGTATCCCCCACCTCCATCTACAATACCTACTCCTAACAGCTCTGCACAAGCAAGACTTCCAACCCAACCTGGTATGAGTGAGACACAATATCACAAAAATAATGCCTCTATGCGCTATCCAAACAATGGTCCTTTGCGCTATCAACACAGTAACGCCCCTGCCGGCTTCTCACACAATGCTCCTGCAGGCCATCCAAACAATGCTCTCGCAGGCTATCCAAACAATGCTCCTGCAGGCTATCCAAACAATGCTCATGCAGGCTATCGAAACAATGCTCCTGCAGGCTATCGAAACAATGCTCCTGCAGGCTATCCAAGCAATGTACCTGTTGGTTATCCAAACAATGCTCCTCCAGGTTATCCAAATAGTAGCGCCCATGCAGGCTATCAAAACATCAATGCTCCTGTATGCTTTCCAAATGATACACCTGCAAGATATCCAAGCAATAATGTACCTTTGCGATACCCAAACAGCAATAACCCTGCAGATTATGGCAACAATAATAACCCTGCAGGCTATCACAACAGCAATGATTCAGTGGTCTATCCAAATTATTCTGGCCCAGTAAGGTATCCACATCCAAACAATCAAGCTTTGCAATACCCACCACAGTATCCCTCTATGCACCAACATCCTGCAGGATTTAATACATTGTTTCCACAATATCGTGCCCAGTACCCCATTAATCCATTAGCTACTGTTAATGTACCAAAATCGAACGCAGAATTAAACTCAAATGAAAACTTACTTGCCAAGAGTTCCATTCCAAGGCCTAGTTTTCAAACACAATACATTACAAATCCTATTCCTGGAATGAATTTACCAAAACCATTAGCTGAAAGAAAACAAAAACATGATAAAGCAGTTGCAGATTCTTCATTAGTGAGTACCACGTTGACTCTACCTATATCCACTGCAGATGTCAATACAAATATTTTTAAATATGCTTCAAATACTGCATTAGTTTCTGATTCGCAGTTCCAAACACACCCTAATAATTCTCTTGTTGGTTTAAATCTACCCAAACCATTCATCGAAGATATAGCTATGAGCAGTAATACTGTTTCTGCTTACTTAATGTCTTCTCCTGCACAAGGGATTGATAATCCGAAAGTTTCGAAAGGAAATCAGTCTAACAGTAATAGAGCTGCTGTAAACTCAACATCTTCTGAAAGGAAAGCTAATGACAACAAGACTGTTACATGTTCTTTGATAATAACTCCAACTCATGGTTTCTCACAGCAAAGTTTACCTAAATCAACGAAAGAACCAATTCTACCTACATCTACGAAAGAACCAGTTCTACCTAAATCAACGAAAGAACCAATTCTACCTAAATCAACGAAAGAACCAATTCTACCTACATCTACGAAAGAACCAATTCTACCTAAATCTATGAAAGAACCAATTTTACCTAAATCTACAAAAGAACCAATTTTACCTAAATCTACAAAAGAACCAATTGTATCCAAATTTACAAAAGAACCAATTCTACCCAAACCTACGAAAGAACCAGTTTTACCTAAATCTACGAAAGAACCAGTTATACCTAAATCTACAAAAGAACCAATTCTACCTAAATCTACAAAAGAACCAATTCTAACCAAATCTACGAAAGAACCAGTTGTACCCAAACCTACGAAAGAACCAGTTCTACTTAAATCCCTCAAGGATTCAGTTGTATTTAACACTGAAGTCAATTCAACGCAACATGAAAAGCTTAAGAAACAGCTCCACCCTGACAATGCTTCTCCACAATCAAATACTACAGAAATAATTCAAAAAGCAAATCAGCAAAAAAGAAAAGAAATCTCTGGAGAATCTGAATCTGGCTTGCCAATGTATGAGATTGCTAAAAAGCCAATGAAGTTAAAAGATTTAGTAGCTTTGCAAGAGGGGAACTATAATTTAGAACCGAACTCAAAAACACTAACACCATTAAATAAACAAGACCAAGACAAATTGTCTAACAAAAAAAGTGCATTTAAAGAGACATCTGGTAATATAGTACAGCCATCAAAGACTGTGCAGCATTTAAACTTAAATAAAAGCAATGACATTGTTAAGAAAGAAATTTTAATAGTTAAAGAATCAATACCGATTCATTCTATAAAACAACTCCAACAAAAAGCTAAAAGTGAATCAAAACAATCTTCTGTTTCAAACCACAAACAAACAAAAGTATTAATTTTACCAGGGAAGAAACCAGTAAAAACAATAACCATCGTAAAACAAGATAAACAAGGTTCAAATAAAGAAATTGAACAAGAAAAACCAGCTACAAAAACAATTTTCAATGTGAAACACAAAGATTTAGGTTTGTTGGATAAGAGTTTAAAAGAATATCAAATTCCAACAAATCATCAATCAGTTACTGAATCTAAACCATCATTATCTGACAAACCTTTAGAAAGTAAACAACTTCCAAACACCTCAACCGTAGGGTCCCAGCTGAATGTCGAAATTACCATCTCTCCAATAATGACCACTAATTCTACTACAGTAATAAGTTCTACTAAAACACCTATTGCTTCATCAACTCATCACAATGATCAACATGTTCCCAATAAACAACCAGTTGTTTTTGCCTCAGCAACTCAACCCAAACCAAATGTGGTCTTGTCAGAGGGTCAATCCAACAAAAACACAGCTCAAATTATTGAACAAAAAAGTAATTTGGCAACTGTAAATACCATTGCTGTTCAGGAAACCTTATTGATAAAAAAAGATGAAAAGCAATTACCTTGCGTTGTTATTCCGCAGCTAACAGTATCGAACAAAGTTGAGAAAGAAGTAACTACCAATGTATTTCAGCTGTCAGCTATTGTAAAAAATGAAATTGAGAGCAACCAAACTGCATCAAATATAGAAATTGAGAAAACATATTTGAATGTTAGTTCTACGACTATGGAGAAAAATTTAAAACATAGTCATTCAAATGAAGTTATGCCTGTTGAAAAAAATACTGAATCCCAAGATATAAGTAAGAATGTTAAACAGCAAAAAAAATTAGATGAAGAAAAAACACCCTCAGTACCAACTCTCAACGAAACAACACCCTCAGTAGCATCTCTTAACGAAACAACACCTTCAGTAGCATCTCTTAAAGAAAAAACACCCTCAGTAGCATCTTTTAAAGAAAAAACACTCTCAGTAGCATCTGGTAAAGTAAAAACGGCCTCAATACAATCTGCCAAAGAAAAGACGCCCTTGGTACCAACTCTCAAAGAAACACCAACAGTACAATCTGCCAAAGAAAAAACACTATCGGTACCATCTCTCAAAGAAACAACACCCTTGGTACCAACTCTCAACAAAAAAATACCTTTAGTGCCATCTCTCAAAGAAACAATACCCTTGGTAACAACTCTCAAAGAAACAACAACCTTGGTAACAACTCTTAAAGAAACACCCTCAATACCAACTCTCAAAGAAACAACATTCTCTGTATTAACTCTCAAAGAAAAAACTGCACCTCTACAGCCCTCTACAACAAACATTGAGAAACCTTCAACAAACAATACAAAGAAACCTTCAACGAATATAATAAAGAAACCTTTGACAATAGTAACAGAAAAGTCTTCAACAAATATAGCAGAGACACCTTCAGCATACATAATAGAGAAACCTACTGCTAACAATACAAAGAAACCTTCAGCAAATATAACAGAAAAGTCTTTGACAAACATAATAGAGAAACCTTTAACGCACATAACAGAGAAGCTCTCAACAAACATAATAGAGAAACCGTCAGCTATTAATACAGATAAACCTTCAGTAAATATAACAAAGAAACTATCAACAAACATAACAGAGAAGCTCTCAACAAACATAATAGAGAAACCGTCAGCTAATAATACAGATAAACCTTCAGCAAATATAACAAAGAAACTATCGACAAACATAACAGAGAAAGCTTTAGGAATCATAACAGAGAAACCAACACACAAAGTTGATCAGCCAAAGAATGAGAAGAAAGATTCATTTTCTTCAGCAGATTCACTAGCAAAGACCGGTCAAAAAATTATTTTGACCAGTACATCAGAAATAAAAACAAAATCAAATACTTCAAAAGAAACAATCAGTTTGGATACTTTAAGAGTAGTTGAGAAAGTTTCATCCGCTACAGCTAGCATACCGGTAGTACTAAAACCTAGCTTTCCCACAGTAGTACGGCCAGAGAGCTTAATAGCTGACATTACTCCTGACAATGTAACAGAAAAACAGAAAAGAATACATAAAAAAGAAGAAACCAAAGAAGCTGCTAGTATTGTAGATTCTCACAACAAAAAGGAGGTAGCAAAAACGTCTCTACCTTCTATTACCATTGATTCAAACAAAAACTTTGATCCATTAGTACTTGTTGTACCAATCAAAGAAGAAATACTTTCACCAACACACAAATCTTCCTTGAAAAGTCAACATGAAGCAAAAATTGCTAAAGAATTTGCTTCGAAAAGTCATTATGAAGGAAAAGTCACTGAGCAACTTGTATCAAAAAGACGTGATGAAGCAAACGAAGTAGGTGATGAATATAATCGTATCAATGTAACAGATAGTCACTTTCATCATAGTCACGTACATCATCCATCAGACCATCATCATAGAGATGTTTTCAATGACTTGATCTCTCCCACTATTAGATCAGCCCCTTCGTCCAACTACACACATGAGTATCATGACCTAGATTTGATTGATACTTCCGACCTGCTTAAAACGATGCACATCAACAATGAAAACTCTGAATTTCTATCAACTCCAGGAGGAAGTATCACACTAAAGAAAGAAGTTGAGTTAATCAATGCAGACACAGAAACACGTCTTTCATCTGATGATATCATAAGTAAAGTAGCTGATTGCATATTAGAAATGGATGGAAACGATTCATCATACACTCTAAGAGAGTACATTCCTGTAGAAAGTTCTTCCAACCAACCATTCCACATCACATCAAGTTTAGCATCATCTATTGCTACCACTATATCAGCAGCTATCCAAAAGAATGACACAAGCAGTAGAACTGAAGAGAATAGTATTACTGACATTCATCAAGCAATAACTGGCCATCAACATTTTAATAGCACTCCTAATATATTACAATCAGTTTCAAATGATTATTTATCAAACCTGTTCAAAGGAAATACTCATACCTCGAATCAACCTTCTAATCTTCAAATGTCGTATGTAAATTCCCACACTCATTCTACAGGAGTTATGCATTCACAAAGCGCCATGGATTTACAGCTGCAACCGTGTTATACAGACAACAAGCAGAGTGTTTATCATGACGATTCTGTTTTTACTAATTCTACATGTTCAGATTATGTGAATGAATCTTCCCATTTAACTATCTCACAGAGTTCGTCTAGTGAGTACAAACAATCACTATCTGTCGACACAACGCACTCTAGGTTATCTTCTTCAGAAGAAAGACTATACTCACCCAAGCATATGCACCATGGTGAGAAATTATACTCTCCTGTCATATCATCAAGTACAAGAGAAAAACGAAAGGTGGATTTAGAACCATGTGATATTGTTCGTTTATTGAAAAACTCAGATTTATCAGTTGTTCCTGTTCTATCCAATGTTTTACCCAAGGAGAAAGAGATAGCCACAACAAGCAGTGACCCAACGAATGAGAATAACACAGCACCTGTAACTACGTCAGAAAGTTCACACTTCTTAAGTAAATATGATTCATCAAAACTACCGCCACGTATGCGATCATGGAAGCAAGCACTCGATGAAAGATGTTCTCAAGTACCAACAAAAGAACTGCAAGAAAAGAATATTGATGATATTTTAAAAGCTTTCACATTTACTGAAGCATATACAACTCTTGTAACCAAGGTATGATAATTGTAGCATATACAACTCTTGTGACCAAGGTATGATAATTGTATTCAATATTAATTAAAAAATCGATTACGATAATTGTATTCAATAATAATGAAATAATTGATTACGATATTTTTACTCAATATTGAAAATGATTGATTAGTGACTTGTGTAAAAATCAATTGCGTTTCTGAACTGTTTTAAGGTTTAAAGTATTATCCTTCCAAACATTCTTTACTATGCTATGGGTAACTTAAGGTTTTGTGCAAAATTCTTTTAACTGTTCTCTCAAAAAAAATATCGGAAGGGATGCAGTTAATTGGACTCCAGGCTTTGCCAACAGAAGTCCTATAAAATCAGGCCTGTACACCATACATCCATCTGTCCGAAACACATTTATCTTAGGAACCGCTCATCAGTTTTCTCTGAATTTGCATGAAGATAAAAGAGTCATAAATGTAGAAAGTGACGGAGCCTGATTTTTTAAAAAAATTATCGTTTACTTTGTCAAATGGTCAAGTTTATCGTTTCCATTGTCAAATCTGGGCCAAAATTGTTTTTTTTTAAATATATCTCAAGATTCGTTTCATCAGAGTTTTTTAATTTTTTGTACAAAGTTAGAGACAAGTATAAGGTATAAACTGACATAAGTGTCAACATTCCGAAAATTCGTGTTTGCGCGTAACTAGGGTCAAAAGGTCAAATTTTACTACTTAACCCAGCTATCTCTGGAATCGTTCACCTGAACTTGTTTAAGATATTTTTTTATCATAAACGTTGAAACTTCAAATTTTTCGCTAGAAAAAAGACTGCATTTTTTCGAATTTTGGTTATATGACTTGCATTTTCTCATTATCTTCCATGTGACTTTTGGCTGGCCATTAACTTCTTTTACTTTTCAAAACTCAGTTGATACTGCGGTGCTATTCCTGTATTTTTCAGTGTTTCAGTTTCTATACATTGCTCTATCTTTATAAGATATAGAGCACTCTACAGTGAACAAAGAAGACAAACCTTAGATCTATTTCTTTATAGATAGCAGACTTAGTGCTTCATGGTATGCTTCACAAGCAAGTAGGGCCGGACAAAGGCTTCAGACAAACAGACAGAGACATATTTTGGAAAATTCTTGTTTGCTGATAACTGAGGCCTAAAAGTCAAATTTTACAGAATTTTTCAAAAATTTGTGCTATGACAGAAATTAGAAAAGTGTAGTATTTGTTTCAAACGTGTCAGCATAATATGCTCATTTGTTACATGGGGAAATCAAATATAAAATAATAAAATAAATAAATAAGAGTCTATAATGCTGTTCATCTTGTTTGTTTTCTGCATGATAAAGTAAAAACATCCCTCCTCTTGTTTATGATAGTATTATTGGTTATTCGTTTTTCTAGGCTGATGGAAAGAACGAAGTAATGGATTTATTGTTGCAGCATGCTTCACAAAAGGTAGTTCTTTATTAGACCCTGGCTTTGCCAAAAGGGTCCTATTCACTCTTGTCTGTCTGTTTGTCAGACTGTCTGTTCGCAACAGTCAGATCTCAAGATCTGCTCAATAATTTTTTCTAATTTTTTGCATGTTAGAGGTTCATAAATGAACAAAAATGAGGAAGCCCGATTTTTGTTGAAAATTCTTCTTTCCCTGCATGATGCATGACCCTTTAAACAGGGTCAAAAGGTCAAATTTGGGCCGAAATTAATATTTTTTTAGTATATATCAAGATCTGTTCTTCAGTTTTATCTGATTTTTTGCATGAAGTTAAAGGGTCATAAGTAAAGAAAATTGATCGAGCCAGATTTTTTATTAAAATTCTTGTTTCCAAGGAAATTGGGTCAAAAGGTCAAACTTTTGCCAAAATTGATATTTTCTCAATACTGTAAACATCTGACTATAAGCCCGGGTCTTATACACTTTCTTAAGCACTTTTTGTATGGGCTTATACATGGGAGGGCTTTTATACAGCTTATACATGGAATGGAATTACTGTAAGAAAAACTTTGCAGTAATACTAGTTATGGTTGGCTTATACATGGGGGTGCTTATATGCAGGGGGCTTATAGGCAGATGTTTACTGTATATCTCAAGATCCATTTATCAGATTTTTTTAACTTTTTGTAGAAAGTTAGAGTAAAGATAAGTATATGGTATAAACTGAACTGTCATATGTTTCATAATTCTGAAAGTTCTTGTTTGCATGTGTAATTAGGGTCAAAAGGTCAATACGTATAAGCTATAAATTTACATAGGTGTCAATAGATTTCAATCATTTTTTTTCCAGGGGTCCATTAGAGTCCATTGGTAATCTATTCCTTGTTAAGTTTTCAAATCTGTAAGGCTTAAACACCCATTTTTTTAAAGGGATTAACTTTATGAATTTGTGAATTAGGAGAAGCTGAAGATCTGTATGATTAATGAAATGTCACGTGTCACAAGCAATTGTAAATTAATGAGCATGGAGAAGGGACCGATATCAGCTGCAACAATATTATACTATCAACAGGACCAAGCAGCAAATAAATTAGTAAGTTACACAAAGTTATTGTTTTTAATTTTCAAGGATAAATGTTTTGTGAGTTTCCTTTGTAAGTTGCAGAAAGTTATTTTAGGGTAAGATCTTTTTATTAATTTTGTGAGCTTCCTTTGCAATTGAACTTTTAGATTTATAAAGCAAAAATAAAGTTTGCTTTTCCTTTCGATTGAACATTTTGTTGACTTTCAAGCAAAGAATTATTTTGTAAATTATTTTCTTTTACAATACACAATGACTTGCAACAGCCTTAAAAGTAGCTGAGACATGACCTGTTAAAAAAGAAAGATGTTATGTTGTATATGGGATAAGGTATTCAAAAGTGGACCAAGTTACATTTTTGAAAAATTGAGTATAGAAAAAGTTTAGGTTATTTTTATCATTCTCTATCATTTTATATGAAAATCAGTCTCTAATTCTTACAAAAGAGATTAGGCCAAGGTAACTTGGCTACACTTTTTTTCTCTATAGAGTATTCAATAATGGACCATCTAACATGACCAAGGTAACTTGGTCCATTATTCCATCAGTTTTTTAATACTTTGGTCCATTCTTGCGGTCACAAATTTTTTATTTTTTTTAAAATCGCTAAGATTAGTGGACCAAGTTACATCAATTTGTATATTCAGTTTTTTTGTCATAATGCAGAATAAGATGTGGCTGGTACCTTATTAGTAAATCACTGAGATCTTAACACATAATTTAGAACAAAGTTATTTCTTTTTAACAACTCAGAATAAAACTCAGAATTGTCTTGTTTAACTGGTAATATATCGAAATCTTACAAATGTTACTTGGTCCATTCTTGAATACCTTGTCCCATATAATACCTTGATATTCTTATGATTATAGTTTTGAAGGTTCATTATGATTTGTTTATTATAGTGATTTGTTTATTATAATGATTTGTTTATTATAGTGTTCAACATTAAGCTTTAAGAACAAGTCTTCTCATATGCCAAATCTTCAAAAACTATACGATGCTAAAATCGACGATCTACAAGATAAATTTCAAAAGCTCTTGGTAAGCAATGTTTTGTAAAATATCAGCTAATATTGGTGAACATTTTTTAATGATTAGACAATAAAATGATTTTTGATGTATTATTAGTATAACATATTGCGCTTAGTTGGACCCCCGGCTTCCGCCGAAGGGGTCCTATAAATTCAGCTCCGTTCAAACACCCGTTCGTTTGTTCGTAACACTCAGATCTCAGGATCCGCTTATTATTTTTTTCTGATTTTTTGCATGAAGTGAGAGGGTCATAAATGAACAACAGTGACAGAGGCAAAATTCTTCGAAAAATGGGGCCAAAAGGTCAATTTTGGCCCAAAAATTAACTTTTTTCAAAATATTTCAAAATTCGTTCATTACTTTTTTTTGAAATTTTGCACAAAGTTAAAGGGTAATATACAGACAAAATAGTTGCCAGGTTACTGAAAAATCTTGTTTTTTCGGAACAGGGATCAAAAGGTCAAATTTTTACTTGAAAACTGCGTTTTTTTATGATATCTCATGACTGGTTCATCCATTTATTCTCATTTTTAATACGATTATAGATTTGAGTTAGAGCTAATATTAAATTATAGAATGACTAGAAAATTCTGCTCATTTGCTGCATTGTGACTGATCAAAAGGTCAATTTTGGCCCAGAAATTAACATTTTTTTAATTTTTTTAAATTTTGCACAAAGTTAAAGAGCAATATACAGTCAAAAATTGGGCAAAAATAAGAAGAAAGGGCAAAAATAGACCGGAATAGGGTTTTCTCTAAATGTATCAATTTTAATTTTTGGACTCCCGGCTTTGCCGACAGGAGTCCTATAAATTCAGGCTTGTCCGTTTGTCTGTGCGTACATGCGTACGAAACGCATTTATCTCAGGAACCGTTCATCAGTTTTCTCTGATTTTCATTATATTTTTAAAGGGTCATAAATGTAGAAAAGTGACGGAGCCGAATTTTTTAGTAAAATTATTTTTTACGTGGGGTAACAAGGTCAAAAGGTCAAATTTGGTAAATCGGAAGATATTGTATTTATTATTTTTTAATCTTTTTCACAAATAATTTAATTTAATAGTTTTTAATTCCGGGGGTCCACTGGTAATTTATCCCTTGTTTTTGCATAAAATTATAGTGCTGTAAGGATGAATTATTTATTACAATTGAGTAAACATTTTTTAGGCGGCCCTAAATTTTTATAGGCCTTTTTTAAAGTACTGTCTGGGTTAATTTTTGATCCAATTTTTCGGTTTTTGAATATGTAGTTTTTCCAAAATTCTTCTTTTCACCGGGGTTCACTTGCATATGTCTAGCTTGTTTAACTGGGGGTCCATTAGTAATCGAATCTTTGTTTTACTATTACAAGCCAACTTCTAATTTCATAATGTAAAGTACTTCTTTCATTTTTTCAGTTGCCCAATAGTAATTGATTGCCCAATAGTTGGATTTTTTTTACAGTTTGTTCTTGTCTTTACTTTAGGCTAATATGACCATGCGTACTATTATTATCATAGAAGGATACTTAAGGCTAAAAAATAATTCAATACTGCTACGAAAATATGTTTCAAAAACATTTTTTCAGTTTATTCCACAGTTTTTGAAATTCCATATTCTAATGCAGTTATTCCATTCTTTTAGAATAGTAGAATCCCTGTTTCAATTTTTTTTTTGTTATTCTTTCGACATTCTTTAGTTTACTTCTGCTATCATTTTCTTCTTTCCATTGTGTTTTAGGGTACCATGTTAAAACGTCACCAACTTGAGATTGAGACGTTGAACAAACAAAGTGAACTCGACAATCCAGCCTACAGTAGGAAAGAAGTTTTACGACAAAGATATTTTAGGTTTCGAAATAAATATAAAGTAGTTACAGCGTAGTTCTCTTGTCATGCTTTACTTCTTTTCACGTTTTATGGAATCAACAATATCATTTGTAAAATAATATGATTTGTTGGAAATAAAATAGTTGTCACTTCGAAAACTATACATCGTTAATTACTTCTATTAAAACAGCAACAAATAACTTATTTGATTTTAAAATCTCCACTTTTGTCTCTCTTCCAGTGTTATTAAATACGTTTTTGTTTGTATATGTTTTCTATTGTGTTCTAGAAAGGACGTGTCTTACTCATTTTTTATATTAGAAAATAAGAATTTTTTATTTTATTATTTTGTAAATATTGTATATACATATTTCAATTATATGTTTAAACGAAATGAAAAAGAAACTGGTTTTTCTTATATTTTGAACAATCTCCCAAATAGATATTAGTCAGTTAATATGAAACTGTTTCAAAATTCTCCAATTAAACTGAAATTTTTATATTACTTTATTGGCTGATTTATTCGGCGCAGTGAGGATTTTTATTGACTGAATTATTCGGAGCAGGGATATTTCTTGTTTTAAATTTAAAAAACATTTGTGCATGGGTATGAAACTTAAGTCTGTTAGTTCTATGAACTAAGATTTAAAATCTAGTTTTACTTGCTGGGGGTCCACTTGCTGGGGGTCCACTTGCTGGGGGTCCACTTGCTGGGGGTCCACTTGCTGGGGGTCCACTTGCTGGAGGTCCACTTGCTGGAGGTCCACTTGCTGGGGGTCCACTTGCTGGAGGTCCACTTGCTGGGGGTCCACTTGCTGGGGGTCCACTTGCTGGAGGTCCACTTGCTGGGGGTCCACTTGCTGGAGGTCCACTTGCTGGGGGTCCACTTGCTGGGGG
>JAYJMI010057772.1:0-11793 GCA_036873855.1 Sarsia tubulosa
GTAGAATTCCTTACTCTAGATTCTTTAATAGGTGCAATCTTATCAATTACAGATAAAATTTTGCTACAAAAGTCTGAGTATGCATAATTTATGTCACTAAAAACTTCATAGTCAGGAAAAGGCATTTTTTCTAGGGCTTTGGCATATTCAGACGGAGAATAGTTTTTAAAAGATCTTGATTTTATGCTCTTATGAGAGAAGTATTTTATCTTGCTTAATTTTCTGGTACAAAAAATCAGATGGCAATCAGACATTTCTATAACACCACTTTTAGAAACTTTACAGGAAATATTTGTCAGAATGTGGTCAATTAAGGATGTGGATTGACATGTTATGCGTGTAGGAGTAAGTATTAAACCGAAGGTAGTACAAAACTCTTTGTATTTTTTAAATTGACCTGAAGTAATGTTGTCTAGATTCGAGATTAAACTATTTTTGATATTGCTAAAATTATATCTACCATTTTGAAAAAGATTGATATTAAAATCCCCTATAAGATAAGTTTCAGTATTTTCGGTACCCAAATGTTTAAAATTTTCATTCAGTTTGAGTAGATAGTCTGTAAAAAACTCCAACTGTGATAGACTTGGTTTATGGCAAGAGGAGTTGTAACACAACATGCTCAATGTCATTGAAAATTCCAGTAAGTCTTGTGAAACAAATATTGTTCCTTACATAACATGCTACTCCTCCTCCTTTTCTGTTCCTATCAGCTCGCAACAATTCATATCCTTCTAACTTTACTTCTTCATCAGATACAGATGGACCTAATTTCGATTCAGTAATTCCAATTATGGCAGCATTAGTATTTTTAGCAATAGACCGCAACTCGTCTATCTTAGGTAAAAGACTATTAATGTTAAGGTGAGTAAAATGAGACCTCTTTGCTTGAAAATTGTCCAACCTACTGTTTCTAAGTTTGTATTTTTGTACCTCCTGTCCATGGTTGCTCTCTATATCACCTGATAGAAATAAAATCAGAAGGACAAGAATTGAGGTTTTGCATATAGGAATATTGATAAAAACTGAGAGAATTCTGTTTTACAATAAATTATCTCATTTTTGATAACTTTGTTTGAATTAATATAGTATACTTTTACAGACGGTAGTTCATATGTAAAAATAGGTTTATTAAAAAGTGACTAAAAAAATCAATCTCGTAATTACTTTGCCTTTCTCTCTTGCGAAAAACTATTCTGGGAACTAGGAGGTTGTAAAAAAATTTATATATATACAATTCAAAATATATTTACAACCATATGAACAATTTGAAAAATAATTACTATGCAATATATTACAGGTTAAAAAATAATTACTATTAACATCCCCTATTGGGTAATTTAGTCTATAAATATGAAAATGATTATTGATAGTTTTTGAAATAGGAAAAAACTTCCATTCTGTGTTTCGTTCCTAATAATATTACAAAAAACAAAATAATTTAAAAACAGCAAAGACAGTAATAAAACTAAAAGTAAATTTTTAAAAATGTTTAAATTATAAAAGAAGCTATGGAAAAAACTTTGAAAATCTTAATTTTGACATATTCATACGTCCATTACAAACATTTGGAACAGGACAAACAGCTGGTACATTTGGTACAGGACAAACAGTAGGTACATTTGGTACAGGACAAACAGTAGATACATTTGGTACAGGACAAACAGTAGGTACATTTGGTACAGGACAAACAGTAGATACATCCAACAAAAGGATGTGAAACAGGCTGAACAACAGATAATACTGACAATGAACTTTGTGGGACAGTAACAACAGGTGACAGCAATATAGGTTTAGAAGACAGACTTATAGGAGAATACTTTACTATTTGAGACATTACATACAGAAATGGAAGATATTAAAGGTGGAAAGTGATTTTTATTTAATGTAAAGTTTATTAAATGTAAAGATTCTAAAGTTTGTTTAGACAATAAACTGAATTGGTAAAGTCATCTCGCGCTTAAGCATGCAACTTAACAGGGCTATATAGGTGTCCTTTTCTAAGCTAGGGTACTATTTACCCCCAAAAATTCTAAAAATGGTTTATCATTCCATTTTTAGTTCACATATTCTCTATGGAATCCAAGTCTGGTCACAAAATAGTCAAGAATCAGAACAAAAATTCATGAACTACATAATAGAGCCACAAGGAAGGTTACCTTTTCAGATTCAAATTGTAATATGGATGAATTGTACCAAAATCTTAAAACTACTTGACCTTACCTTATTTATGTACAAAATTCTATTTTTATGAGTAGAGTAGAAGAAAATTTACTGCCTTATGGCAAATGCAATTCTCATATCGACGTGATGTCCACCATTATAACACAAGAGCTTTTAAAAGAAAACAAATTAACATTCCTAACACTCATTTTTTCGGTAAACTTTCAACTACATATCAATGTATTGCTGGCTGGAATGACTTTCTTGCAAAACATGTTAAGATAACTGAGGATCTGTGCTATAAAGGAATAAGAAGTCTTTTGTCCAAGTACTTCTTAAGCACCTACTAAGTTCCTATTTTTTTTACTTTTTTCTTTATATCTTTTTCTTTATTGTTTGTGGAATGTACATAGTATTTATACTGTATAATCCACCATTAATTTAGAGTATTGTTTGTTTTACTCAATTTCTTTCTTCCAACTCCCTTTAATGACTATCATCTCAGACATTACTAGTATAAATCAATTCAATTTGTTTAATCATGCTTTATGTTTACAGATTAGAGTAGATCATAAATTCTAAAAGCACTCAAGCACTCAAGTATGTAAATAAATGTTTGATCCTTTATTTTGTTTTTGTTTGTGTATAGTGTATACATTTATTAAGAGCCTTTTATACAGTTAACTATCTTCATCCACCATTTTGCTCCAATTTATCTATATTCTCAATATAATTGCTTAGTTTTACCGATACTAACTGTTTTTACCTATAGCTTTTTTACATATTTTTTCCATATTTTTTCCTTTTCCTTTTCCCTTTTTTATATATTTTTGGCTCTTTTCAAGGTTGTCCTTCTTGGGTCTTCTTTTGAAATGTACTTCAGATTTTTACTTAATCTATTGAATAAATTCCTACTTTACTATATTAAGAAAATGCTACAGTTAAAAATCCTCTTGATAAAGTCTTGATAAAGTTTCTTGTTTTTCTTAGATTTTAAAATATACTGTTTAAAAACAAAAACAAAAATATTTGATTTGGGCCTCGTTGTTCTTATTTTACATTCATATTTGATCCATCCTAGGATGTTCTTGGCTATGTTCTTATTTTTTTGTGTGTTTGAGCCTCGTTTGTTCTTAGCTATGTTCTAAAGTTTATCATTTTTGGCTCCAGTCTTAGCTTTTTATTATTATGTTCCTAGTTTTTGACGAAATATGAGGCTCGTGTTCTTATAAAGTTGTTCTTACTCAGTAAAAAGAGTGTATTCTGTTTCAAGAATAAAAGACATGCTTGTTACACTTACAAGTAGCATTTGGTGGTATGTAAAGAGTATGTCTCAGTTTTAAACCATGCTGGATTCGTTGGGTTTACTTGAGTTTCCACAGTAACACAGACCACTTTCGAATACAAGAAAATTGAAACACATATTTACTTAAGGATAAGGATCAGTAGAATTACACTGTTCGATGTAACTTCTTTGGTTGTTTCGTAAAAGAAAGATAACAGGGAGAACATTTCCCATATAGAAAAATAAATTCATTGTTTGATTTGGTTTTTTGAGATCAAAGATAAAAAAATTACAACCGGATTGCTTTTAAATTTTCGGACTTTTAATTTATTCACTCAGGCTAAATCACCACATTTGATTTAGCAGATAAAATGTAAAAAAGTTTAATTGTTTCTTGCTTTATTTTGCTTTCTCAAAATTTTACAGGACACTACTAAAATAGAAATCTTTTATTCACAAAGTTTCAATAGGGGTTAACTTTTTTGGCCAAAAATCAAAGGTAAATATTTTAGGTTTTGGGTAAAGCAACTAATCCCAAAACAGTAACATATAAATTATTCCTATAGTTATGTTTTACGCTCTGTATTGCATCAAAGAGTATGTTATTGCAAGGAAGGTCAGATTTTTTAAAATATAAACAAGAGCCGAACGGCACGAGCACGGTTGAAACAGGTTCCAACTACTGAGCTTAGCCCGAATTTCTGGCGTACACAGTCAATGGATCGAGAGCTAGCCCTCCCGCTTTTCTCTGTATTTTGTATTTGTGTTTAGGGCCTTGGGTCCCGGATCCCGGGTCCTAGGTCCTGGATCCCGGGTCCTGGGTAGTTCTGGGTCCCGCATCGTTCTGGGTCCCGGGTCCTGGGTTCCGGCAAAACTTCCGGGAATCTCGCCAAAGCGTCGCAGACAAAAATAGTATTTATGGTATAAGTGGTATAAAGATTGAAACTCTGTAAGCAAATAAAAATTCCTATTAAATCATCATAAAACGAAAGCTTGCAATGTCTTTCATACTTTTTAAAAAACCCAACTTCGAATAATCAAAAAACCCAACTTCGAGTACCTTAAGGGGATTGTTTTTCGCGAGCATTGAATTTCGCGAGTCGAAAAAAGTTACATTTCGCGAGCATTAATTTCCCCGAATGGACTCAATTTTCACTGTTTTTATGGATTAATTTGCCTAAATTCCAAGTAAATTGCGAAAAAAGCTTTTTTTGCGAGCATTAAATTTCGCGAATTCGACCAAAACTCGTGAAATTCGCGAAACTTAATGCTCGAACTTTGAATAATCAAGAAACCCAACTTTAAATAATCAAAAAACAAAAAAAACACTCTTTCGAAACTACTGGAATTCAAGTTCCTCCAGTGACAAAACAATAACGAAAAATGGTAAACGTTTGAATTCGGACAAAAAAATCTATCTATTTGCAGTAATTTGCATCTACACTGTCAGCAAAAGCGTATTTTGCACAGAATAATTTTCACGGAATAAAGAAAAATCCGCGAAAATTGACCCGACCGGAAAAAAATATTAATCTACTTTCATTCTAATACCAAATAAAACGTCATACGTCCTGTTTTAAAATTCTCAAACAGTCAAGGTTAAACAAAATATAAGCATGAAATGTGGCGTGGAGTATTTCCTTCTACAAACATTATTGATATTTCAGTTATGTTATTCTAACGTTAAATCGTCGACCTTCCCTTTGATTATCTTGTAGATATCTTTCTATGTTTTTCTTGTGTATCACTTTTATGTTGTTATATTTTCTGGCTAATACTTTCTTTTCGAAATTTTATATTTAACAACTAATAGACCTTTTCATTAATATCTGCGAAGGAGAAAAAACTGTTTGTAAACGAGGCGAAGCTTGTAGAATTACTGTTTTGAGTAATTAACTGTAATTAAAAATGAATAAATATCATTAAACTTTATTACCCACATGGGTACTTCTACAAGCTTCGCCTCGTTTTAAAACAGTCTACTTTTCCCTCGCAGATATTAATAAAAAGGCCTATTAAAGTTACAAATAGATACTAAATACACTCAAAAATAATTAAAACTTTTTGTTTATCAACTTTAGTTATTTAAACTAATAATTTGGCTGAACGTTAACCTACTCAATTTCGTTCAAATCAATGTTCACCACGTAAACATAACATCCATAACATCCTAGCTAATACTTCCGGTTTAAAATGAATTTCACGTGAAATCAATTTGAGAAGTAATAAGTATATAATACTATGACCACACTGCTGGTTGAAATAGAAAATTGGAAATAATTTTTGAAGTTAATTTTTAGCGTTAATGCATCTTTATTAGAAAGTATTATTTAAATCAATCTGTTACTATCAAATTTCTCTTCCAATATTTCCATAAAGCTAAGTTCTTAATTCTTAATTCTTGACTTTGGTCTTATTAGTATGAAACATCTTTACTAAAACTCTGTATTTCAAATTCGAGGAGTTACTCTGAATAATGTAGTATTAAATGATTTATTTTATTTTTTTCATTGTTACGTAATCTACGAAACTTTCACTTTCGGTTTAGCATACTGCAAGAGCAATTTTAATGCTGGAAGTAAATACATATTCTCAAACTTAATAATTTATTTTGCTCGCAAAAGAACATACTGTCCCCCTGCTTTTAATTATTGCGTAATAACATGTTTTTTAGATTGGCGAGGATCGAAATTTCTGTTCTTTATAAAATCGTCTGTTATTTTTTTTTAATATTTTTATTTTCTCTTGGATGCTAACTTCGAGTTGAAAGATTCCAGGGATTCTAACAGCCAAATAACAAAGTTGTTGTTCGTAATGATTTTAATCAGTAATCTAAATAGACTAAGTTCTAAGTTGCTTAAGTTTCTCATAATCAAAAACTACAAGAGAGTGGGATATAAATTGGATGTTAAAGGTTAAACGCCTATCAGTTAGCAGATAATTTATTTACTGATTGATTTATGTTTGATATGTTTTAAAAAATTAACCGCATCATTAAAGATGACCGCACGTTATATCATCCTATCGTCTATAAGAAATAAAGAGCAACGACATTGTCACACAATTCAGCGCTTGATAACTCCATAGTCACTATGGTATATATTATTGATTTTTTTGAATCTAATGACAAAAAATAGGGGTATATTTTTGAAGAACTTTTTTATGTTAGCAAAGTTGAAACAAAAACACAGATATAAAAAAACAAAACAATTGCAATCTTATATGTTAAAGGACTATTTTGCTTCCAAAAGATATATGGGAGTAAATAGTATTACACTTGTTGCAAAGTGAAGCTAAATGTGGGTGCATTTATAAGTTTTAGAACAAGATTCATTACATTTTCTCCAAATTACTTCTTTTTTTAATTACAAAATCCTAAATTGTTATCTCTAGAAGTACAGAAATATAGTATCATGCAAAAGAATTTGCTAAATTAAGGTATATAAAGATTTTGGTCAAAATTGGTTTATAACATTTTGACGTAGAGAAAACTCGCTCTAACCACGCTCTAACCAATGAGATTAAACGTTTCCATTTAAATAAAATGAGTAAATGAGTTCTTAAATCAAAAGAAGAGAGGCGTTATCTAAGAGGTTTCCTTACATTTACAAAACACTGACAAAACAACATACGCAATTTGTCAAAATTAAATAATATTATTGTAACACCAAACGTCACTAAAACTGATTTATTTTTTATTTTTTTATTTCAAATATTTTTACAATTCCGATACAATGTTACATATGTTGGTTATGGTGATAAATGACTTTATCATAACTTCAGTAGATTTGTCCATTGATCTTAGGTAAATCATAGAAAAACGAATCTTTTCCCACAAAAAGTGACGGGTAACCCTAGTGAGATAACACATGGACATATGTTTTTGTACTAGCGCACATTTATAAAACTCGAAGCTTGTTACTTTGATTGAATATATTCGCTCTTTTCCTTTTTTATGACTTTTGCTTGGGAAGAGCTTCTTCTTCAAAAAAACTTGAAATTATTTAAAAATGGACACTAGTTTAATATCCGACAATATAGTAGAGGGTAATTATACACAGAGTAAAGATCTCCAAAAATTATGCAGTTGTAAGATGGAGATAAATAAAATCTTTATATTCAGAATTAAGTTGTAGTTAACTATTAACAGTTTGTTATGTTCAAAATATATTCTGAAATGTTAACATAGGATAGAGAAAATAAAAAATAGAACAGAAGAGATTTCATAACCAGACATACACATATATATATTATACATTATAAGCGATTTGAATTAAAAGATTTACCAATTATTTTATCTTTAACGCACTTAGCGAAGTATACTTAACTTTAGTTAATTTCCTTCGGTACACGGTAAACTTGGATTTACCAAATTCCTGATACTTTCCATTAAGTAAATCCTATATAGAACTTCTGAGGAACAAAATTAACTATTTTGAATCCGTCATTTCCTTAATTTTTTTAATACAAAAATTAACAGGAGCCAAAGTTATTAATATGGATATCCAATTAGAGTGTGAGAAAATGACACCCTTTATATTTATATCCTTCCGTAACTACTGTGTACATAACGGATGATAACATGTTATCTAGATTTGTTATACTTAAATAATCATTTTTTAAACATAAAAAAGCCATCAAATTTTGTATGCTTAAACAACAAATAAATGTCAATATGTATGAAGTCATTAATATCCTAAACAAACAAAATCAATTAAATAATTTGCTTTCAAGAGTTCATAGATTTTTTCCCTTTCATTCAAAAAAAATGTGAACTTCTCATTTATATAAACATGAAATGTCAAACATTAATTTCGCAGTATTTAAAACACTAATATGATAATTCAGGCTGTTGTATTGTTGCACTGACATAGCTTCTGTTATTTCAACAAGAAAACTTGTAACAAAAAGAGAAATCTATTTGAGGTTAGCGCGGACACAATAATTGGATCGTGTTAACCGTAGATAACAAACTGATACGTATAAGGTTCACATAGAAAAATAAAAGATAGTAAAAACACTTTTATCAATAAGAGATGAAAAGTAGATATATTGTTAAATTTATATCAATCGTTTAATCATGGAAGTGAGGTTTTATGCAAGAATAACCACAATGCAATGCATCATCGCAATTATAGCAATACTTATACATTCAATTTCATCCTTTCAGAAGGATTTTCAATCAGTTAGTTATGATTTAGTACGCTACAGTAATGTCCGAATATTAAAAGGAATTGGACAGATGGAAAATCGACAATGTAGAAAAATTGGTTCTAATTTTGAATGTCCTGTTTCAATGACATCGTTGAATAGTTTCAAAGAATGCTTGCGGAAACCCGGAGTATCTTGGAGCTGTCCATTTGATGAATACACAAGGGAAGTTCAAGTTGCAATCAGGTTTAATCGAGTAAGTATTTTGAATTTGTTCGTTTTTAATCGAGTAATTGAGTCAGTAATTAGTTTTAGTCGAGTTTGTTTAATTTTATTAAAGCATATTAATTTTAAAATTTATCTGGGTTTCATTATCCTATTTTTGATCCACTTGGAGATTTAATAAAACGATAGCATGGTTAAGTTAATGTACCCGAATCAATGTTATATGAATAACCGACTGAACCCTAAGAAGGAACAATATCTTAAATTAGCATACATATTTCTTAAAGATGTTTGTTAAAGGTGTCATTTTGATCAGATATTAGTCATTCGGATATTAACATTTAGTATTTTGAATAGAAAAACTCATTAAAAACATTTCTATGTTGAAATGCACCTTGCTATGTACTCTCGTAATAAAATGTCTTTGTTTAACTAAAAAATATTTTCAATTTTTTAATACCGCTAAGAGACCATAAAAATCATTAAAAGTAGTTAGCACTTTAAAACAAAGGTTTTCAAAAGAAGCTTAACGATATCAAGGTGCACACAAGCTCGCAATAACATATATTTGAGAAATCTGAAGTTTCTAGACTATGTATTTTCTTGTGACTATGGTTTAATCCAAGGATAGAATTAACTCTGTTCAAAAATCTATTGTTCAAAACATTTTTGCGAATAAATACGTGTCCGAAAAATAAAAAATAAATTAATAAGGGCATCATTTAAAAACTGGACATGGACCTCTTCATCGGACCTCTAAAAAACCGGACCTTGAAAAAAAGCGGACCATTATTATTATTGTAATTTAAAAACCAGAATATTTATGCACAAGAAAAAACTATAATTTCAAGGAGTTTGAGGCAGTTAATGGAGACAATGATAGGCTGGCTGTACATTTTGCAATAACTTCCTCCATGTACTTTTTTAACATATTTTATCTGTTTGACATGCACATATTTTATCTACTTTATCTATTTTATCGACTTCACATATTTCATCTACTTAATACACTTTATCTAATTCACATATTTTATCTCTTTTTCATGTTTTTTTAACTGCTAGACATGGTGTATCTACTTCAAGTACTCTATCCACTTCACGTACTTTTTCTACTTCATATGTTTTATCTACTTCACACGAAGTGTATTAATTAGATAAAGTTTATGAAGTATATAAGTAAGTCATGTAGGTGAAGTATGTGGAGTATGTGAAGTATGTGAAGTAAATGAAGTAAAGTGTATAAGGTTAGTACATAAAGTGGAGAAAGAATAAAAGGTATATGTATATGGAGTATAAAAACTATTCTAAGTATATAAAGTACAGTATGATGGATCCGCTTTTTCTTAGGGTCCGGTTTTTTAGAGGTTCGATGAAGAAGTCCGGGTCTAGAAAGTTGAGTTCCAAAGTTGAGTGATTTTGAAACGCTTTTCGACGATACTTCTAAGACTGTTAAAAATTATGTCTTTTATTGCCTTATTTGTTCGCGGTTTTAAAGAAGAAGGGGCTTCGCGGTTTTAAAGAAGAAGGGGCTATACCTAGTCTATACTTTTATAAGCAAATATTACGACTACTGCATTTTCGGACGTTTGTTTCGTTTTCTCGCACTTTTTAATCAAAGTTTGATTATTTTTTAAAGTGGATACACGCGTTGTTTTGCTTTTTGTTTTTTCTTGATTGAGTTTCTTTTACCAAATTTTTGAAAAATTTTATTTTTACCTATTTTAGACAATTCTCTACTAAGCAAAAAAATAAAAATAATTAAAAATCGTGGGAGTAGTCCTTTAACACAATTAAGGTAGTAATTTAAATTTAATTGTGACTGGAAATCCATTGGAAATCTTTATTTAATAAAATTAGTCCTGGGAACGAGGTCGATGTATTTATATGAAATACCGTATTTCTCGGAATTCTTAACCACGTGCACGCACAAGACGGAGTTCAAAAAATAAAATTAAGAAATCTTTTTTACATTAAAAATCAAGCTAATAAGTATGGTGCATTCTCGGTACATTCTTGATTTGTATTTGAAATAATCAAATATTCATTGTAGTTTTTTTTTTTGTAGTTTTGTATTCATCATATTTGTATTGTATTCGATAAACATACTTTGGGAAAGATTTGAATAATTTTATATGTTCTTGTAACTCCGTTAACTTATTTAACTTATTCGCATGTATTATTTTGGGAATCAGGCGAATCGAAATCAGATGGATGACAACTGTTATCTGGTTGCCATGATATAAAAATATATATAAATATACCCTTAATGATTGCGGCAGCCAGAGCCTTTTTGGCAAACCAAACTTAGGTCAAAAAGGCATTTTAGGCATAGAGGGAAATATGCATTCATTTACATTGTATGAGAGGCAAGAAAGGAAGGGAATTAGGAAACAGGAAAGGGGAATGCAAGGAAGACAGGCAAGACTAGGGGCAGGGGCAGGAACCATGAATAGAAAGGCACTAATGAGGAAGGGAAGAGACAGGACAAAGGGACAAATAAATAGGCAAGGAAAGACAATTTATCCACGGAATAACCAAAAGATACAAAACATTAGATACTTCTAATCATTACATATCCACTTAAACTGAATAACTTGTTAAGCTGTTTAGTATTCCTTGAAAACCTAAAATAGATGTTTCAGTTTACTTACAGCTACTTAAAAAGCAAAAAATCAAAAATCATAGTCCTCAACGCGTTAGCATAACTTTTCAACCATTTTGTATCTTATTTCGTTTCAGCCATTGAAATTCTTGCTCTCCATCATTTGGCAAAAACATAATTTTTCAATACCGGTCAATTAAAAAGTATCCGCGGGAGAGTGTTTTGTGTGCCGTTTGAATCGTGCCATTTTAGAACGGCTCATTATTATTATTATTGAAAAAGTACGCTGCTTTAAAGGTTGTGTACGACTCCAGATTTTTTTGTCTTATATGAAAGACCATCTAATTAGATTAAATAATTTTTTTAT
>JAYJMI010057883.1:0-11792 GCA_036873855.1 Sarsia tubulosa
TTCCATGTTCTATGGTTCCATGTTCTATGGTTCCATGTTCTATGGTTCTAATGTCTCTGTTCTATGGTTCCTTCTTCTATGTCCTATGTTCTATGTTCTATGATTTTATGATTCTCTGTTCTATGGTTTATGTTCTATGCTTCTTTGTTCTATGTTCTATGTTCTATTGTCCTATGTTCTATGGTCTTATGTTTTATTGTCTTATGTTCTATGGTCCTATGGTTCTCTGTTCTATGTTCTATGGTTTATATTCTGTGGTTCTATTATTCTTTGTTCTATGTTCTATTGTTCTATGTTCTATGGTCATATGTTCGATTGTCCTATGTCCTATGGTCCCATCTTCTATTTTCCTATGTTCTATAGTCCTATGTTCTATGGTTTTATGATTATATGGTTCTATGTTCTATGGTCCTATGTCCTGTGGTTCTTTGGTCCTATGTTCTATTGTCCTATGGGTCTATGTTCTATGGGTCTATATTCTATGGTTCTATGGCTATATGGTCTTATGCCTTTTCTCCTATGGCCCTATGGTCTTAAGTTCTATTTTCCTTTGGTCCTATGTTCTATAGTTCTATGGTTCTCTATGGTTTATGTCCTATGTTCTATGTCCTATGTTCTATGTTCAATGGTTTTATGGTTCTCTGTTCTATGGTTCTATTGTTTTTTGGTTCTTTGGTTTTACGGTTCTCTGTTCTTTGTTTCTATAGTACTATGGTTCTATTGTTCTTTGGTTCTATGTTTTAGTAGTGTTTATTTTGTGTAAAGCCTTCTCAAGGCTTCAAAAAGGATGGAAATTCCATTAAAAGTTATCATTTAAAAAGGATAAAAAAAGTAAGTAATATTTGAGGAAATAGACATCTTTTAAACAACAAAAAGTAGAGAAATTCCTTTTTTGTAACACTAAAGAATAATAAATGATCAGTGAGAGAAATTAATACAAATACAAATATTACTGGAGCAGGTGCATTGATCATAAATTGTCCAATTGTATGGGGTAGGTAAATTTACCTTTGAAGAAAAGCCCCCTATAATGAAGTTAACGCACGTTTCGTGTTTTACTACAATCATATTCCAAGTTGGTCTAAAATTGTACCAAAATTCGTCATTTTTTGCTCATTCCCCAGACTTTAAAAAAGTCGTAGTTTACGAATTTTCATAATGTAAAAAGATATTATACAGAATGGACAAAAAAAACGACCTCCCTCTTAAAAACTGACGTAAAAAATTTAAATTTTCAAAATTCAAAGTGTTTAAACTTTCATGTAATTAAGATCAGTAGTTTTTGCAAAATTTAGTTTTGTAGTTTACTAGTTGAAAAACAGGATGCAACAAAACTAACAATTTATGAGTTTCTTTGGAAATTTTTTTGCTCTACTTTTTGATATCTTTTCATTTCGTGGTATGTATCTGCCAAAAAACGTTTCCAAAAATATTTGTTCATATCAAGCGGATCCGCTCAATGAATAGGTCTGGGCTTTTTGAGGATAGTTTTTTTGGGGGGGACACATTCGGCCCCCCTTGATAAATCAAGAATTATTTTGATTTGAACTTTGAATTTTTGTAGGGTCTTAGTCTATATCCTAATTAATTTTGGTGACGACGTCAATAATTTTACAATGACATCATAATTGTGGCGTCATTTCTAAAATTTCACTAGAGTAATGTAATGTTTATAATTGATGTGAAATAATAATAATAATAAATAGAGGTAGATTAAGGTTACTTTTCATATGTTACGGTTTTCTAAAATAAAATATCGGGTAATGGATAAAATGCATATTTTGATACCATGCCTCAGTAAAATCTAGATTATTTATTTTCTATTGAGTCGAATGTCTAAATAACAACTCAACAGCATTTGACAATGGGGTTTCCAGCATGGAAGGTGGGATTAATTTCAAGCGGAATTTTGAGTGGATTTTTAAGCGGCGGATTTTTGAGCGGGTTTTTAAGCGGATTTTTAGCGGATTTTCAAGCCGATTTTCGAGCGGGTTTTTGAGTATATTTAATTGATGTTAAGCGGATTCGCTTGATTTGAACACTTATTAAGTCATAAACAACTAGTCATTATGATTTTGTTTCCATGTTAGGTGTGGTTAAAACGACGATAAATATAATGGATTTTTCTTGCAGTTTTTATACCATACAACAGAGAGTGCTAGAAGTAAATTTGTCAGACTTGAAAGCGAAAGTTGACCAGCGAATAGCCTCGTTTGCATTGGAGTAGCTTTATGTATCACTCAGGTAAATGAAACTTTCCACTTGTTTTTTCAATTAGATAGAACTAGTGTTGTGCAAAATTTGTTGAAATATATCGAAGTATTAAAGATTTTATATTATTTTTTTGATGGGTGGTCGGTTTTGTTGGCCCACCTTGTATTACCCGCACCGGTAGTACAGGTGTATGGAATTATTCCATTCATAACTTACACGCTTTAGTAAATCCTTCATTTTCTAACTAATATTCACGTGCGCCAGTTATTTTGCACTAAAACTTATTTTCCTATTCAATATTTTCATTGAATACTTTTCTTCGTAGCAAGACATTGTTGAATAACACCACTTTGGAGCTTCATATATTCATTAACAGCATGCATAAATTAACAATATTGATTCGCATAAATATTTTAAATCTATGAAAACAAACTTTTTATTCAGAATGTTATTTTAAAAAAGGAGCAAAGTTATAGTTTGTCACAGCTTTAAGTAGTCAACTTCTGTCTTGTTTATAGCTTATTTCTTATTTCATTTTTCACACTGATGTCTTTATCATCTGGTGAGAGTGGTGATAAAGCTTTGGACCGAAAAGTATCTTTCAGCTTACGTAAGTAGTAAAATAACTATTAGATATATAATATCACTGGCTTTGTAAATCGTGCAGTATTCCCTCTAAATTAACAATTGTACCTTTAAGGTGATATCGGCTGATATCAGTTGTTGTTGATAACAGCTCAGACAGTTAGTGTGTCCAATTACTCACGTAAAGTTTGTGGGTTTGAATCCTCCTCTGTCTAAATTTCTACATACATATATAGAATATATATTCGTAAAATCTTTCACACATTGTAGAATTATATTCAATTATTTTCAGAAGTTAACCAAGTTTTTCGGCCTTACTAGTATTCTTCTCAGGTTCATCCTTGCTAGTTGAGAATATTATATACTGAATTTATAGATTGTTACTCCCTGAAACAGGATTTGTTTTACCATATTTCTATTTCACAAAAATACCTTAGCTACAATCCTGGAAAAAATATTTTAAGAAAAAAAACACCTTCTCTCCATTTTCAATATCGTTTTTTCAATATTGTTTTCGCTGCCGTATCATGGCATCGTGACACAGCATTGAGCTGTGGGGGAGGTGGAGAGAGATTTGGGCTGAAAATTTAAAAGATTCAAATTTCAATATTTTTTTCTAGAGCCTAATCTCATCAATGAACAATCTAATTCTGATCGAAGCTCTGAGTTTTCAGACAACTGGAATGAATTATCATTGCCCGATGATGAAACGATCCCTGAAGATGCTAGCGAGATGAATAAACTACAAAGTCAAATGTACGATATTTCAATTTCGGACAGATCATCAGAACAATCGTCCGAAGAATCTCTTGATAACTCATGGAAAGGAGTTCCAATTAAAGTGACAAATAGAGTCAATACAGGAAATAATTTGCCTGCATGGAAAAAAGAAATTTTTAAACGAAAGAAGGTACCAGTAACTCAATTATTTTTATTCACAAAAGTATTCTGTTCTTTCGGGTTTCAAAGTCAATCATTTGGATTTTTAATTGTTTGGACTTTTAATGCCAGATGAAATTAAACTTTATCACAAAAACAATCGTTCGTTCCCAAGTTCGTAAGGAACGTCGTAGTGGATTTAGAATTTCTTTTTTTTCTTTAGTTAATGAAGTTTTTATTGTAAAGTACTGCTTAATGGTCAATTTAAAGGACCTACGACTTTCCTCACGACCTCCGGGTTGACTGTTATTACCCGACAACACCGTAGACAAATCGGTCATCGAAGCTGCATGAGAAGACTAATTTAGAGTTACATACAGTTTTATACTGCTATTTATTTATTAATATTTTTCGATACCTAAAATAATTTTGTAATTATAAAGTTTAGAAAATACAGGGTTTGGGAACTGAATCCATTATATCTTAAAACATGTTTGAATGTTAAAAATAAAAATTTGCGCAGGGTTAGAGTCGGAAACAATGACTTAAGCCTGTACAAATATTTATAACGACATATTTTATAGTTTCTATCAACCGTATAAGTCTTTAAACTTATAAACAAAATATAATGATGTTGAACTTCCTTCTAAGATAACAAACATATTTCCCCTTATTAATTTTAGACCAAACAACTTCAAATAGCTTCAGCTAATTTTGGTTGTGAACCAGAATGGAAGCGAGGAATATTGCAAAAGAAAAGTGAATTGCAACGTTTCCACGAAGAAAGAGAATTGAAGAAAGCTATAGTAACTCCAGATTGGAAGAAAAATTTACTTGATTTAAAAAAAGAAAAATCAAAAAGTGCCACTCCTCCATGGAAAAAAGAGTTAATGCTTAAAAAGAATTCGAATTCATCTGTACCTCCGTGGAAGCAAGAACTTTTAGAAAGAAATAGCAATAAGAAAAAAATTGAACTGAAGTTTTGAATAAAACTTTCAGTAATATATTTATCCATTATTATATTAGTACTATTAAGTACGTTGACTTCAATGAGGAGCTCGCACCAGTACCAAAATTACCCAAAATTACCCAAAGTTAGGAGTGGCTTTATAAGACAATCTTTAGAGATATCATGCCTGATATTTTGTGTCTGAAATTGTGTTAACTAGTCAAGGACATTATCTACTAGTCATATCGAGCACTGTAAAATAAACATCTTTCATATTGTTATTCTATATGAGTCTATGTTATGCAAACATCTAATCTCTCTATTTTGGATTCGTCGAAAAAAGAACCCAATGTCCTACTATAAGTTTTGCATTTTTAACGTTCAAGGTCATGCTATAATTCCCACAATCCTTTTTTAAAACTAAAAATGAAATTAAGTGGTGTTAATTTTGATATAAATGAACTGCAAAATTTAAATTTAAAGACTTTTACTGGGACTTAATCAGGTGAAATCTTTTTTTTGTAACTTGTTTTGAAATATATGTATTTTAAAGAACAGTTGGAAGCCTTTGAGCTGGTAAAAATAACCTCGTTTGATTCAACAGATCAAAAATGTCAATTGATTGATATAGATATGTGGTAATCTTTCGAACCTCGTTCCCAGTCCTTTATGTCTATTTTACAATTTTTGATGTCGACTAATACAGGCCCTGGCACAGGCTAGCTCAAATTCCAACCTCTCAGCTGAGTAGTCAATCACGGCAAAGTTGAAGTTTGACTCGGTTATTCAAGTTTTGCTATGAGTTGATTAGTAATAATTGAAGCAAAAATTTCGAAAACACTATCTCCACGTAAGTAACAAAAAATAACAAATCATTTAGTTGAAAGTCGTATATTGATTAATATAAGCATACTATGAACTGTATACATTATGTTGTATTTTGCAACAAGCTGTCAAACTACATTTAAATATATTCTGAAATGTTAACATATAGAAAAAAATAATTGAAGAATACACAACCAGACATACACAATTTAATTTCAAAATTTCAAAAATATTACTAAAAATCATCAAAAAATAATACCCACATAAGATACAAATTATAATTATAACTAAATGTCGAAACAAATAGTTCTAATTATAACTTGCTTGCTATAAGTCACATTAGTTTCATAAATAAATGTAGCATAATTTGACCCTTTCTAAACTAGCTATAGTAATACCATTAAGCAGGGTCACTTAAAATATGAAAAACCAATCTATAAATTTCTTTATAAAAACAATTCCCCATATTTTAGTAGAAACTCAATGACAGTGAAACTAATATCATCCAAACAATAGTAATATAAATTATTTTTATTTTATTTTAATATTTTTTGGTCAAGGAAACAGGTTCTACTGCATACCTCATGACAGTAGCAACAGATAGAATATGTTGACCTGAGATAAACTGGAGTTATAAGTAGGGTTGTTAATCCCTTAAGACCGAAGCCCCTTTACTAAAATTATGCTTACAAGAACTGTGGAACAAGTTTTTGTAAACTAACGACAATGACGAACAATTTCATCCAATCGAATTGTGTAAAATCATAAACGATTATTATTTTGGTTCCAAAAATAATAAAAATTGAAATTTTCATTTTAATGTACACACAAAACTACTTGGAATCAAAAGATAAAATTTAAACTGGTTGAATAACTTATTCTCTTTACAATAGGCTAATAACATTTTCTGAGGCAGTGCCTCTTTAAAGAAAATTAAACACTGAAACAATTTACTGAAATTACTACAATAATAATGAAACTGGTTCATCAGAACTGCTCACAATGTTAGCAAATTCCTCAACATGTCTATAAGAGAACTTTTGAGTAACAGTATTAAGTTTATTAACGTCCTCTTTCATCATTCCATGAACAAGTGGCTTAATTGACAAGTGGCTTAATTGATCTGCTAATTGGTTGCGGTTATTGCTTGCTATAGAAATTCTGAGTAATTTAACACCTAATGAAGAATGAAACATAGATGATGGAATATTACTGGATTTATGTGTACCTCACTATAGTAAGCGGGAAGCCGTCTCTTTTATCAAATAAATCTACCTCAAAATTATGATCTGTGATTATGATACCTAAATCTAAGAGAAGCTGACAAATTATCCATATTTTCTCATGCCAATTGCAGTTGTCTAAATATAGCATGGCATAAACCTTTACAAAGATATCAAGAAAATTTCAATTAAATGGTTTGATTTATAATGTAATCAAGAATATATATACAAGAGAAAATGGCGGGACTTAAACCCACATTCAAAGACATTGATTAACTTCATCCTCGGAAATATTGTACAGATAACAATAAGAAAAATCATTTTCTTAAATAGAACAAAGAGCTATAGAAAAACAAAGGTGCAATGTACAAACAAGATACCATAAATAGATCTTTGTCTTTTAGAAAAGTTCTTTCAGTAAAAACAATTTACAGTTACGAGTTGAAAACTTATTTTACGAGTTGAGAATTACGTTTTGTTACATTATTTTAAAGGTGCAATGTCAAAAACAATGTCAATTTTAGTTACATTTCAAAAATCAATCAATCAATCAATTAATCAATCAATTTTTTAACGTTAAGGAATGGGTCCATCAGAAATATACTAACGATGCCCGAAGTTTTAGCAAAGCTCAACTATGTTCTTATATACGAAATCACTAGCAAGAGATTCTACGAAATGATCTCCTTCCCTTCCAATATCTCCGTAGTATGATATAAAGACTTTATCAGTTTAATGACTTTTTTTAAAGGAAATCCGAAATTCTCTACAGAAAAATAATAACAATTCACCATACTCTCGGGTGCCGAATAAACGGGGGGTCTTAATAACCGGAGGGGGGAGGGGGGGGTATAAAAAAGATTTGGAAAAAAATCCGAAAATTAACTAGCGGGAGGGGGACGTTTATTCGGCACCCGAGAGTAGGTAATTCGAAATTTAACAGCAACCCAACTTCATACTGAATATCCCTTTTTTCCTATTCACGGTGATCTGATGAATGGTAGATTTCCATTAAGCCATGGATCTGAAAATTAGTATTTTTGAGAATTTGAAAGAACATCTATATTTCTAGAATCGTGTTTAAATTTTGTCTTTTAATAGTATTGATTCTAAGTGAAAAATGTATCCTCGTATTAGAAACATAAAAATTAATACTGTAAAGTTTAAAATTATCATGAGACAATGGTTAGTATTTCATGGTATTTTGTAGACTCTTGGGGGGCATTTTGTAGATTCTCGGGAGCAAATTGTTTTTCTACTACTTATTTTTGATTTTTTCAGAACAACAATAAATGAATGCAATCGAGTATTTTAACTTCCCTATTGGTGATTTATTTTAAAATAATAACATTAAATATCCAACTACAGATCACTGTTTATCTCTCTAGCAAAATTTTTTTTGCATCTTCTAAAGTAATACAATATCTTATAATAGCCTAATTTTCTACAGCTAGGCTAAGTTTTTAACTAAATTTTTAGGCAAGAAACTTCTTCGTCATTGTTAATTTCACGAATTTTTATCTACATTCTGCTTATTTCTTTAAAACTATAATGTTTGTGCAACTCTACACTTTTGTTAAACAAAAGTTACCCTTCGGCTAAAATTTTGAGAAGTACTTCTATCTGCATCTTTAAAGTTGAGAATTGCTTTGTTGTTTTTGTTTTGATGAATCCTTCGTTCAAAATATCTACCATCTTTATTTTAACTGCTTAAACTTTACTATATGCTGTTTCTTCTTGTATACTGTCATATCATATTAGCGGGATAAAAAAAAGAATTTTGGTTTCCTTTAACGTTATTGCTAGATTTAATAAGCCGTTGGAAAGCGGCAAAATCACCGAAACGGCTTTTGAAGCCATATAGACTACATCCAAAGTCTATGTTCTGTTCCGAGTATAAAACCATCCCAGGTGTCGTTATTCCGAAAACCGACTTCAACTAGTCTAGGTAAAAACGTACAGAAATACTCAGCATGATTAGCATTACTTGGGATGACCAAATAAATCGGCGTATTTACAAATGCTCATTAAAAAACAGATTACCAAAAAGAATGCTGTTTTAAAATTTCATTGTTTCCATCAATATGAGAATATATTACAGTTTGTTTTCAAGCAAACAAACTATCGCTTAATGCAAAAAAGACAAAATTTTCCCTGTTTCGCTCAATTGGTAAACAGAAAACCATTGGAAATAATCTACCATGTCTACAACTTAACAATATTGATATTAAAAGAGACCCTATCACTAAATTTTTAGGAATTCTAATATATGAAAACTTGTCATGGAAAGCACAAATTGATAGCATTGAGAATAAAATGAGCAAAAATATTGGTATACTCTATAATTCATCCTATGTATAAAAAAACCTTTATAAAACAATTGTATTACTCGTTTATTCACAGCTACCTAACCTATGGAAACATAGCATGGTGCAGTACAAACAAAACCAAATTAATCCCATTATATAGAAAACAAAAACATTCAATTCGTGTAATAACTTTTAGTGAACGTATGACGCCAAGTAAGCCGTTATTCGATCAGTTGAAAATCTTAAATCTTTTTGAAATAAATATAGTTCAAGTGCTATGTTTAAATGTAAATCAAAAACTTCACCTCCCATTTTTCACGATCTTTACAAAATTAAACCACCAAATAAATATACATTGAGATCACAAGGTGTTTTAGTAACACCTTTATGTAGGTGTACCTACAGCCAGTTTAATATTTCTTACCGTGCTCCAAATCTTTGGAACAAAATTATCGTACCAAACGATGATGTAACAACTTCAGAAACTTACAGTTCTTTTAAAAATAAACTTGAATTCATTCTTCATCTTATGATAATGTATTTGAGTTTTTCTAATACCTAAAATTTCAACTTAACAATTTTTAGGAAAAAGCAAATTCCAGTCTCTTTCTGACTGTGCTGAAAACCCCAACTGTTCTCGACGATAAGATCTAAACGATCTTCTACGAGTTCCCGTGTTTTACCTTGTAACAACATTATTTAAACTTAAACTTGTATTTTTTTAAGAAAAGTAGAATTTTAATACATCACGACATAATGACATCATGTAAAGAAGCTATTTATAATTTACGCAACTTGTAACACGATGAAACGAAATATAACCTATCTATCTATAAAAGAAAAAAAATGAAAATGCAATACGCAAAAAAAAATGCCGTGCGGGAACATAAAAGAAAGACTATACCAAGGATAGTCTTAAATGAGAAAACTATCGTATCCTTGTATACACAGTCTACGTTATTTAGTCTACGAGTTTTAAACTAAATAATGTGACGCAATTCATTTGATGACGTCACAAGTCCTACCGCGTGATCAACATTACAAAGTTCAAAAAAAAAATTTGTTTCCGAAAAAAAAAGTGAAGTGTACCTAGCTGCTAGGTTTAGTTTTATTGTTATATTTTACAGTTTTATAATTCTGTTTCATAAACTCTTTGTTTAATATTTTAATGGTTTGATTAGCCTACCAAGTACTTAATGTTTATAGCTCCATTTATCTCCAGTTTTTCCCAGAGTGTCTAAACAAAACAGCTAAATATGGTTCAGAATCTATTATTTCTCGCTCTATTAGACTTATTTTTAATTTCATACAATGATAATTAACTTGTAACTCGACAAAATATTTAACCACTTCTACTGTATGGTTTTCCTTTTTTACGATAATTGGATATGGTTTAGATATATCTTATATGTATCTTTTGATTATAGAAGTATTAAAAAATAGGTAGCTTTCTTTTTGGATATTTATTTTATGGAATTTTGTTTTTTGTTTTGTTTTGTTATTTGTATGTGTGTGATGTTCTTGTACAGTCTCGTTATATGTAATACTGATACCTTCAAAGTAAGTAAAGTAAAATAAATCTTTTCTAGAAAATAACTTAATAATTTTACAATGACCATTTTTTAAATAAAACTCTGACTATGTAATACCTTTACTCTACTATCAGGCTTGTCCTAAGGTAATGCTAGCGTTTTCGCTATACTAGGTCTTCTCCTAGCTTATAAGTAAGCTCCTTTGAAAAATGAGCAAATGAGCAAAACTATTTTATTTTCAGATTTTTTGACCTCTTACGGATTTATATTTTGTTTACTGTATTTGCATTAAGAAAACTTATTGCCTATACCCTTAAAATGCAATTCTCATATCGACAAGATGTCCACAATTACAACGCTAGGGCTCTAAAAGAAACCAAATCAATATTCCTAACACTAATACTCATTTTTCTGGTAAGGGGAGACTTCCATACTCACGTTGACACGCAAAATGTCAATATGATGTTTGTGATGGGTAGGGGTTTTATCCTTTGACGTTTTTACCATGGCAGGATAATACAAAGCCTAATTTCTGCTGCTACACAGTTTTCTTCCTCAAATTTTAATGCCACGCTTGACGTTTCAAGTAGGGAGGGTGGGGGTTTACAATGAAACGTCATATTGACGTTTTGTGTGGCAATATGAGTATGGAAGTCTCCCCTTAGTTATCAACTACTGTACTTATCAATGTATTGCTGACTAGAATGACTTTCTTGCAAAATACATTAAGACTTCCGAGGATCTGTACTATAAAGGCATTAGAGGTCTTTTGTCTTTTGTTTCGTATTGCTGTTTGTTCTCTGTCTTCTTTTTTTTCTGGTTCCACCTAAGTTTATTTATTTACACAATTTTGTTCTTTTTATGAGGGGATCTAGTATTTAAACTTTATAATTTTAAGAGTATTGTTTGTTTACAGTACTCAATTTCTTACTTGCTACTCATTTTACTGACAACTGTTTCAGACGTTACTAGTTTGAATCAACTCAAATTGTGGAAAGATATGTTAACTGCTCTTATGTTTTATCTATATCTGTGCAAAAAAGCTATAATGAAAAGTCTATAGTAAAGCTTTTTTTGTGTCTTCTTCTGTTATTAGAATTTAATATATATACTAGACTATTTTATTTTTTATTAGACCTTTATTTTTTATTGTATTAGGAGTATTAAAAAGAATACATTGATTTGATTTGATTAAGTTCTGAGGAAGCATACAGTAGTGATTTTGGAAAGAAGTTCTGCTTTTCTATTTAGTTTTTCTCTAAGAACATTTTTTTAA
>JAYJMI010057994.1:0-11792 GCA_036873855.1 Sarsia tubulosa
TTTATCATAACAAAACTTATAATCAAAATTAACCATATTAAATTATCATCTTACTCAACAATGAATGTTGAATTAGCTGCTCAAGTAATGAGTAATACAGTGAGTTGTATTTTGTTAGAAAAATAAAAAGACGATGCTTATGCAACAGCTGAATTTATTTCCTTGGTAGATCAGTTTTTTGATGCGCTAAGTGTACGTAACGTGGTGGCGTAAACTGTTTACCAAATGATGACCGATTACTAATCAATAATGAGCCCTTACCCAGTCGAAAATATGATCGCAAAAAATTAATTTGATAATAAATTAACTTGAATTTTAATATTAAAAATTTATATTTGTTTTTGATATATATATTAATATATTTTTTAATTTTTCAGCGGTGTGGTTGTATGTTTTCGATGAGTCGCCTTACTTTTTTTTTGTAGGCAGCTCATCGGCAAATTTTCTTTTTCTATATTGGGTTTCGGCAGTGTGGTTGTATGTTTTCGATGAGTCGCCTTGCATTTTTTAGCAGCATAGTTTTGTTTTATGATGGTGAAAACACAGTCTTACACAAGTTTGCTTCATTTCTCCTAATGACAGGATGATGGTGGTTTTGCCTCTTCGACAAGCTTCTCTATCTATGTTAAATATATCTTCTTAAGCCAGCTAAGTCAGTAGAGTTAGCTTCTTGAGTTATATTACTGTCACTTTTATTTAACTTATATTTTCTGAAATTTATGTTATTAGCACAGCATTTAGGTATAGCACAGCTAGCTATAAATTAAATGTCTGAATGTAAAAGGTGCTTCATACACAATAAACCATAAAACGTTATAAATAAATATTGTAATTTGTTTTTACGTGTTACACTCTCCCTGGGAGACTTTAATCAAGATTTTTGTTTAAAATAATTTGTTTTGCTCACTTTTTGATCATGTGACACGAATAAATTGTAACAATTACATATAATCGTGAGTGTAACAATTACATCTAAAGAGTTAAGTGTTTATTACACTTGCAGTTCTCCCGAGGTTTTAAAGAGTTAAGTGTTTATTACACTTGTTCTCCCAAGGTTTTCAATTTATAGTAATTAAATCATTTTCCACAAAAAACATTTAAAACCCTGACCCTGACCCTTTTAGACCCTTTTTAATAATAATCTTGAGCCAAACCCTGACCCCAACCAAGAAATAATTTTTTTTAAGAACGTCAAAACTGCTTACATAATTTCGAAAATGACGTCATTCAGCATCTTGCTGGGCCAAACTACCTGAGGAGAACAAGGAACACGAACCGTTTATTTTCGCATGAATTATTGACAAGCTGTGTTTTAAACTAATTAAACAAATAAATAGATTCATTAAAGGTACTTATGCACGTAATCTGAAAACTTAGAGGGGGGAGGGGTGTTAACCCACTATCAAAGATCTATCAAACAAAAGCATCTGGAATTTTTTTTTAGCCATTTTCTATGTTTAGTTCTAAAGAAAATAGCTTTTTTTGTCAAAACTATTGCATGTACTTTGTGCTGCTTACACATATTGTTTATGAAACAAGATTTTCAACGTGCAGCTGTGGGATTATTTTTAGGCTTCAGAATGGGATATTTAGCACATTGTTTCCTTGTTACTTGTACTTTCTATTGAGGAGATAACTGTTAGGATATATTTTTTTCTGATAATCACGTGCATAAGTACCTTTAAGGTTAACAATAGACAATGTTGTTCCTTTTAACAAAAAATTCTTGACATTAGATTAAACAACACATTAGACACACAAGTTATGTCAAAAATAGAACCAGCACATCATACAAATTAAAATCAGAACTATATACGTAAATACACAATTTTAATTAAAATTTGATTGATATGAGCCCCAATTCTAAGTATACCATAGCATAGTTTCGACCATTATATCTAGATCAGATATAGGATTAAAATTGAGTAGGATCACTTAAAATGTAAAAAAAAATCTATAAAAAATTATGAATATGATTCTAATTCTAATTTTAACCCTTTAACCCTACTAGGGAGAGGGGGACTTTTTCGAATAATTTTTTTTGTGCTAAAGATATTCTTACAAACTTTTTTTACATTGCATAGCTACCTATAGCAACCACATTTTCAAAATAAATCTAGGGATACCGGTTAGATTTCCTAATTTTCAAGCCATCAGTTGAAGCCACCTATCAATTGGTTCCTAAAATTAATGTAAATTTCGAAAAAAAAGCAAGATTTCGATAGGAAAAAATAAACCTGGCAAACATGTTTTGCACTGCACTACTGTGCTCCCAGAAACTTCAAACATAACTTAGAAAGCTTATGTTCATTATCCTGTCGTCTATGTGTGTACGAAGTCTTATCGTTATAGCATCAACCTAAGACTAACAATAGAGTAGAGGTCCTCAAAGCCACTTTCAAACAAGCAAATAAATTCAAACAAACTCAAAGAAACAAATAAACTATAAAAAAAACTATAACAACGACTATAAAAAAAACCTTTTCTTTCGGTAATTAGTTTAGATTATAATTTGTATGTTATGTGTCATTTGTTGATTTTTTTTATATATTTTACTTGTGTATGTCTGGTTTATGTTATCTTCTATTTTATTATTTCTCTTCTCTTTCTATATGTTTACACTTCAGAATATATTTTTTTATACTCCGATCGCATGTCATCTTGTGACGGCATTCAACTACTATTGTAGTAACTATTTAGTCCCAGTCCCGCTAATGGACGGCTAACCCTAAGACAGATTTGATGATCAAATTAAATCTCCCGGCGAGTATCGAACCCGGGTTGCTAGATTAAATAGATGAAATTAAACTAGATGAAATTACGAGTTAAATGTGTTACAATTATGCCTTTTAAAGCATTTTCTGGTTGAAAAATGGAAGCAGAGGAATAAACGGATGACCTATAAGCTCGTTTATTCTCCGAAACTAGTTCGACTTCTATAAAAAGATAGCAATGAATACACTAACGTCTTTGAAATATTGAAGATAAGTTTAAATTGCTTTGTTATTTGAAAGTCTTATGCCAATAACGTTTTACATTTGAATAAATAAGAACCAAATCCCAACGTATCAGATGGAATGTTCTCTGCTAAAGTTACATAATGATAATGGCGGTTAAACACATGAACCAGTAGCTCATTTGGTAGAGTTAATGGCCCAGATAGCTAGTGTTCAATCAGTGTGTTCAAATCCCACCTATTTTCGTACTTCGATTGTAGATCCGTGTAGCAACTACAAGCTTGAAATTATGTACTACAATCTAAAATGTAGTAAATATAAAGCACCAGACCTAGCGCAGCACTTACTTGCAGAAAATACGCCGCATAAGAATTAAAATAGCCAAAACCAACTAATGTTTTGTTGTAGGACAGTATTGCATGAAATAATTTACCTGGATCTCGCCGAAGTGTTAAAATTATTTTGTTGTAATAAATGCCTGGCTGATGGGCATATACTTTATGGAAAATATTTTGAGAATATACGCATGTCCCCCACCAGTATGAACTACCGTCTTCACATAATTCTAATTGTTTATCATTTTCCATAATCATTAAATACCTTCCCTTAAATACAACATCTAATTACAACAGGGGGTTATGTTAGTTTAGCTTGTTTCTTTATCACTTGATAGTTGTTATAATTTTAATTTCTTTGTGATGAAGGCGACAGAAGTTATGTTCTTCTGATGTATGAAGGTATGGAAGTTATTTTCCTCTACTGGTCCTACTTTTGAAAAAAGCTATCTAGTTGTCTCAGTTAAAAAAATATTAAATTGATACATTTCTGTTTTTTAGAAAATAAGTACAAAAGATTTTTGATTCCATTATTAGGCAAATTATTTTTATAAAACCTATGATAATTTTCTGTAACGCAGTTAATATTGATAACTTTAACTAATAATTGGGTAAAAGCCATCAGTGGATTTAGGTTCAATAGAAAATAACCTAAAAAGTCGTATAAACTTACACCGATAGTGATTTTAATTAGCCTGGAGTAGTTCTAGCAAATTCACTATTCACTATTCACAAAATCCCCACTAAGAATTGTGCATTAAATTGAAAAATCACAATTACGTATCGAAATTCACCCGGTAGTTTTAACTCCCTATAGACATTCTTGAATTGTGGTATGAGTGTTGAGTCATGATAAAGAACTTTGGGATACTTTTAACAGCGAGAAACTTTAACCAAGGTTGTTTAACTTAGATCTGAGACTCTCTCTAACCAATGAGCTTAAAGAAGGAGAAGAATGAGCTGTAAGGCTTCTTTTGTTACAATGATTGTTAACTAATTACTACTAAGTTTTTAAATTATAACTCTGGTGTTTAGTTGTTATAAAATAAATGAGAAATCAATTCACTTTATAACACTTCAACAAATGTTTCTATACAGTATCACGATGTTTTCTAAAAAAAAATGCACTCAAATTAAAAAGTTTTATTACTTTTAGTTAAAGCAACATTTAGCAACATAAAGCTAATTGAATAACTTAATGACAGATCGAACGAAGGATGGTATAAAATAGCTTCTACTGAAAATTTGTATTCATTGCAATTGAATTTTTTTGTTAAAATATTGTATAATCATAGTGTCTATCATTTTTGGCCAAAATTGGTTGTATAAAATGCTTTCCTTCCCAACATATTAAAGTATAAAATGCTTTCCTTCCCAAGATATTAAAGTATAAAATGCTTTCCTTCCCAAGATATTAAAGATTATTTAAAACAATAAAAATAATATACTCATAGTGACATCACAAATTTACTAAATCAGGGGGTTCTCATTTTGTACTGTTTTTGGTTTGAAACCTAATTTCAGAAATCCGGGGTTTCTTTTAGAAAAAATAATCACAAAAAGGCCAATAACTTTTGATCCAGACTGAATTATAATTTAATTGCCTTTGAGTCTACCTAAATTTTCTGGAAGTTGCCTCAACCTTTAATAAAATTTCTTAAAATGTTGTTTCTAACTCTTTGGAATGTTTTTTTTTGTGAAATATGTGATTTTTGTTCTCCCCCCATATAAAACTACACTTTAAAAGACCAAACTCTTTTAGGGTTAACAAGATTTATATTTAGGTGATAAGTGTTAATAAGTTAAATAGTGTAAAATATTCGATTAAACTCGTCCACCTCTCAGTTTGAAGCTCATTGCTCTAGCCACTAGAACCATACTACTATAGTTAAAAGTAAATAGTTTTATAAATACAACATATATTAAAATAACAGTTACCTTCCAGTTCTATATACTTATCATAACTGACAGTATATGATGGTCCATTTCCTATTTTAAAATTTCTATATTCCACTATGCGATGATTCGATCGGTGGTCCAAAATATTAATAACCAAAGTGTAAGGTAAGTGTTTTGTCAACATATGGAGTTTCTCAACTCCAATCCAATAGTCGTTTGACAAACCAAACCCATCGATCATTTTTCCAAGATTAAATGTATCTGGTCGGTACCTAGTCATTGCTACTGTTAATGCTAAATAAAATAGGTAACGATGGTTTTATTAAAAATAGTATCATTGATCTAATCCAAGTCTTTAATTCAACGTATGCGAGATTTATTTTACATCAAAATTTTATTGGGTACTTCGATCAAGATTCATAGCTGCAAAATGCCTTACAACTTTGGGCAGTTGCCTTTCTGGGGAAATGCATTAGACCACTAAGACATCAGAATATCTAGGTTCGAAACAACACCAACTTAGAACTAATTCTTATTTGAACTTGTGATATATCTTTCGATCCCGCTGTCTCTGGATGGGAGTAGGCTAAAGTGCACCATCTACGCTTAAAGACAAACATCTAAATGTTAATGTTTTTAATGCTTGAATTTAAATTTAAAACCTGAATTTAATGCTTCGAGCAGGATTCGAACAATTTGTAAAAACCACGGGTAGCTCATTCGTAAACCTTTCGTGTCAAAGATTACGAATTATCACCACCAAACACTACGGTTACTATGTGGTGTAACCTCAGGAAGACCTTCTACTTACTATTGTTTCCAGAAACTTTACATAAAACATCAAGCTTTTCTTCCCCAGAAGGTTTTATTGTATAATATGCTAGTGTTGGTAATGGATAAACAGCGATCTCATTGCAATCTGGGGCATAAATGTTGTCTTGATCTAAGTGATGAGCAAATTAGAAACTAATGAAAGGTTTTTAAAAAAACTATACATCTCTCTGATAAAGTTCTATAGAAAAGGTTCTCTGATTTTTATTCTGGTAAGCTTTCTCGTAAATTTGTTTAGGCTATTCAAGAATATGTTATACAATAAGAAATTATAATAAAATAGTTCTTTTGCATATAGCTTTTAGAATTTTAGAATTTGTAAAGAATCTGATTTTTTCCAATGCAATTCTACGAATATTACTATAAATGGTATCAAAGATCTACAAAAGTAAGAATTCTTTAACAATCTATGGTTTAGGATATCCTTTGTCTTTTCACCTATGATTGACAAAACTTGTTTATAAGACCAATGAAAACACACTACTGCGAGTACATGTATTTACCGTAAGGAATCCGCCATTTTGAACTTTTTTATTATTAACTTATATACAAAACAAATAAAAAAATTGGATTCCTCGTCGAAAAATAAGACTAGAAATAAGACTTTAATCACTAGAAAAGAAATTATGAGAATTTAAAAATATATATTTAATGGAGTAAAAAGAGACTGGTTTAGACTGGTTTTTAACAAACTATTAAGGAGGTAAAAAAAATTCTTATGAGAGATTTGACTGTAATTTTGTGAAAATTAGACCTCTGTAATTTTTGCTCTGATTGTCTAAAATTAATAAAATTTTGTGAGTGGACATATTTTTTGACGAGGATTCCAAATATCGCATTCATTTATTCTGAAGTTTAAGTTTGAAAATCCATATGGCAGATGCTTACAGTAAATAGGTGTAGAAAACAACATTTGAAAACTAAAAGGTTTTAGTGGATTTGCTCGTTATCTAAGAAATATTTCTGACCAAAACATTATCTGGAATACTCTTAGTTGAATAAGTTACAAAAACTGTCTATATTAATATAAAAAACAATTAAGTAATGCAAGATTTTAACCGTTTTATTGCCACTGCTTAAAATTGTCGTCGTAATTACGACCTTTATAGTTTTTGCCAACATGCTCTGGTTTGCAGTCATTAAATAAATGCAAAGAGTGATTAAGGTTTAAAAAGTTAATGCGATTCTTTATATAAAATTTTGTTGGGCTATGCATGTAACGCAATTTTTTGTTACGAGATTTATTAGCATGTTTTACTTTTATTTAATTAATATAAACATGTATATAAAATAAACTCTATAAAGAAAATGCTTAGATATCATAGGAAGATGTTACATTTGATAAGTTACAAAAAAGTTAAACGCTCTGCTTTTTTTACTATGATTTAATCAGCATTCGGGTGTTCTTCCACTGTAAGTTAGTAGATAATTTATAAAGCTAACCTAATAGTATCTGAGAAAAACCTTTACTACTACTTTCAATAGTGCAAGATGCCTAGGGCATAACCAGAAATATGACACTAGAAGGATGGCTTATGAGCTTTATAGCTCGTTCTATGTGTGTTATCTATTGAATTGAATAATTTGAAAAATTCCCTCGTCATGAATTTTAAAGCCAATCAAATTCAAAGTTATTGTTTTAAAAAATCGTACGAGATACATTTAAACCAATCAAAATTAAGTATTGCGTTATTACACAATAATTTTTTTCTTCTCAAAAATAATATCTTTGTTTACAAAAATAATTTTTAAAATAGAATTAATATTTAAAAACAAACTTCCCCTACTTTTATTTATAAATAGTAAAGCAATGAGTGTTGAGCTTAGATATTAGTATTAACCATGAAACCATGGAACTGAAGGAATTACATGTAATTAATTATTTTGTAACAGAGCTCGCGTCGAATCAACTACTTTGATTATCATAGGTAATCAGAGTGTACAATAACACTTAACACATTATGCCTTTGAGTCTCATTATATTATCCAAAGAATTTAATTACTTTCAGTAAAAAACTAACTAATAATTCTATAAAAGGTAGAAATGATCAACGAAAAAAGGATTTCTTTCCATAGGAATATAAAAATGATTCTTATATTTTTTCGCCCAAAATTACAAAAACTAAAATAACGTCAGAAATAATAGCACGAATAGAAATATTTCGCTGCTTGTATCTGTGTCAGTCAATTTTATATCGCTTCAGTTCTTTGCAAAAAAATAACAGTAACATATCCAAGCAAAAACAGAAAACAACAACAGGATAGCCGAATGATAACACTTCTCTTCGCATTAACGTTCACTGTTTATAATATTCTTTCGGTAGCAGTGTAGTGCAAAACACATCTTTCCTAGTTATAATCTCTCCACTAAACTGTTCAAGCGACACCTAAAAAAACAAAGTTTATAAAGTATGTAAAAGTTTATAAAAAATTCTAACACCTCTAAAAAAAGCCTCTATATTAGTCTGTCTGGATTAGTCTATCTGTCTATATATTTAGCCTTCCTCTTTAGAAAGGAAGGGATAGAAACCTTCGAGTTATGCCTGTTAAATATGTAGTTTCTTCTTACGATCTCAAGACCAAAACACTTGGAAACCATTTTGTATTTTGTTTCAATACGATAAAATAACCAACTTTTCTTGTTGAATATTCACGAGCCATCATAAATTTCTGCGTATCTAATCATGGAAAATATATTACACAACTGTTTCATTTTGTTATAACAAGATATTTTATACTTTCCAGGATAGTTTTTTTGAACGTTCAACAACAACCGCTCGTCTTTAAAATTTATCAGAATAAAAAAAACAACCCCGCTACATAATTCTTGGAATATATTTTTATAAAAGATTTTTTGTTTAGATCAAAGAAAAGCCGCAAGCTAAGACATTAGCTTGTTGATACGGAAATCTTAATGGGAGGACTAAGTTCTAAATCCAAATCGATATAGTCTCTATTTGCGCGTTGCCGGAAATTTTTTCCGTTTCGGGTTTTCAAGAATAGAGACTATGGCATAGTCTACTTTGCGTCATTTTGTGATCTTTCAATAACGCACATAGAACATCTGAAAAATGCCCTTTGTAAAGGAGAATGAATGGGCCATCTCAGTTTGACGTCACAATTTAACGCCGAAAGATATCCTTCTAGTGTCATATTCCTGGGCATAACTAATAACATTATTTTTATAGCTTTATAAATAAATACTAAAGTAAATAACTCGACTAGAACAAAATTTCAGTTTAACTTTAATTTTTTTAGATTGCAAACACCATAAAAAACATAAAAAACATTATTGAAACAAAGTTCATTGAAACATAATTTCCTTTAGCAAGGAACGGTTTAAGATTCCTTATACCCTAGTTCTAAGTTTTTGTTTAAGGTTTAGTAATTTATCCAAGTTGGTATTCATGTTTTAGTCTATCAAATTAAAAGTAAATTTTGGATAAAATCTTTAATCTGTAGTTAAAAATAATGCTAGAAGAAATTATGCGATAACTTTGAGGGTTACAAAACAAATTTTCTCATACTTAAATCATTTAATGACAAATTCCTGGATATCATATGGGAAATTGCGGAAGCTAAAGAAATATTCAGTGTCGATCTTAAGTGCAACGTTTTTGCTAATACCACTTTTCTGATCATACATCTACAAATTATTGAAATTAATACTAATATTCTTCAGTTTTCTCGTTATCCACTCACAATGAAATTATTTATTCGATCATGAGGTAAAAAATTGAAGATCTTATTTAAAAAGAAACAATATAAGAAAAGTACACACAAAAATATTCATATAAGCTTGTTTTATATCCACGTTTATGTGTGATACTAGTTGATGTGCAAAAATTACGGCTACTTTGTAAGATGATTATTTTGAACCAAAAACGATAAAAAGACACACTAATGATTTAATAAAACAAGATTTAAATAGTTTACACGGTCGACAGTCGCACAAGTATGGTCTTGCACTATCAACAGTATTACGACAATCGCATATTCCACAAATATCAGCATATATTTCACAATAGCCAGATGAAGCCTATATATAAATAAAATTTATTATCCTTTTTAACCAAATAAAAAATAATAGAATGAAAAATTGTTATTTTGTAAAATAATTTCACTAAAGTTAATATGTTGTCTAGCTTTAAAGGTACATTACCGCGATTGTAGGACAGGAACTGAAAACCCCATCGAAAAATTCAATATCATTCAAAAGTTATACGATCCGCAACTCCTATATTTGAGCATATTTGAGCATACTTTATAAATTATAATCAAGAAGAACAATGAAAAGTTCTAAATTACAGTTGTAAAATAGGATTTTGCTGAGCCATAACCAGAGAACAAAAAGGAATTGTAGAAACAAGATATTTTCAGGTTTTACTAAAGTCAGTATCATATTTCTATTAGGCTATTAAAAAATTTCGCGGTAATGTACCTTTAAAGAGGCACTGACTCAGAATGTTTTTTCAAAACTAATTTCGTTTTTTTCATAGGATATCAAATAAGGCTTAAACGTCGTTTTTGTAAACTAACGACATTGACGAACGAAAATTTCATCATATCTAATTGCGCAATATCATCAACGATTAATATTTTGGTTCCAACGTTTAATTTCCAAACTGAATTTTTTTTGTTTTGATCACGTGAAAAATACGACCAAAAAAAGGCCGTAAAATAGGAAAGTTACGTTTCATTGTAAACTATAACTACCTTGTTCTATACTTTCTTTTGCATTCATATTTTCAGAAGTTTGTTTTATTTCACATGGGTCTTAAACATAATTGTGAGTCATTACTTATTTGCTTGGTCAACTTACTACAAGCGTTGCGAAAGAAAAACATTAATCTAAAACGTCCGAACATACCCTACCTGCTTCCTAGTTAAATGCCATTTACCGGCTGCAACTGTTAATGTTTGTAACTCGTTAAAGAAGTTACACTTTACATTATCTCCGTCAATTTCTAAATCTATAGCTATACAATTTTTCATCTGACATTCTATAATGCATTGTTCTTCACTCATGTATCGAGTCATAATGGTATTAGTAGAATATACTTGACCGTTGTATCAGTAAAACGAAGATCTGAAGTTTCCATTGTCAACACTCATATACTTATAAGAACATTTTAAAAAAGTTGCTTGTAAGCAGAAAATGATTAGTTTTGAAGCTATATCTGCGTTCCAATGTTGCAACATGTTCTGAACAAAAACGCGATACATTTTCATACAATTTATCCATTTGTAATCCTCCTCGTTTGCCTAGCAATCGATTTTTTACTTCTGAATTACAAAAATCGTTAAAAAATTCGAATTACCAAAAAACTAAAAAAAAATAGTAGTTTTGTCATATTCACTTGTCATTCATAATTTTAAATATTTATAGATATTGTGATTCACAATCTTTTATGTTATGGAAATAAGAAACTAAACATTGAAGTTAAAAACACTAAAAGAACTATAAAAACCATAAAAAGCACGGATTAACAAGTATATACAAGTCAGAAAAGTAACAATAAAGTTAACACTAAACATACAAATTTTCTTGTCATATTATTTAAAAGAGCTTAAATTGATATCGACAACGGCCAGGCCCTTAAACGTTTTTCCTGAAAGTTATGAGCAATTTATGAGCAATTATGAGCAAGTTATGAGCAATTGTTATGAGCAATGATTGTGTTATTAAAAACCTTCAAGAAGTTGCATCGCAATTGTTCAAATGGTTTGAACTTAACGGTATGAAAGCTAATGCAAATAAGTCTCACCT
>JAYJMI010058438.1:0-11784 GCA_036873855.1 Sarsia tubulosa
TATAAACTCGGCTATTTTCGGTTGATACTGCCTACGGTTAATGATACTGCCTATGGTGTACGGAAAAAAAATTCGCGGCGTCGGCCTAAGCTACATATGAAAATAAAACCGACGTTAAACAAAGATATCTATCTATCTATCTATATATATGAGGCTTTAAAAACTCTACCAGAACAGATGGTTTATCGAAGAAAGCAAAATATAACCGATCATTTTCATAGCTGATAGTTTGACTACAGAACAGCAGGAATATAACCTAAAGTGTTTTAGAACACATTGCTTTTCATAAGAGCTTCTCATTTGGTTATTAGAATACCTGTGTTTAAATGTGGTAGGCTTTGCAAACTTCGAAAGGTTTTAAAAGAACAAGTCGAAGTTCAAAGGAGCTATACATTTCTATAGAACAACTATCATTTCATAGGTGGGTTCGAAAAGTGTGTTGGAAACCTTTTAGAACACATAGCTTTTTAATTGCAGCTTTTTAATTTCCCAATAAGTAATAAAGGAAGTAAGTTTCAAAATTTCACAATGTTATGGCAACTGATTTTATAAATAAAAGACTTTCATTTTTTTGCTTATTTATTTATTTACTTTTTTTATTAAAACATATAGATATAAGTTACGTAATTAATTTTTTCTCAAAAATATTTTATGTTGTTAAATTTGACGTGTCGTCATAATTGTTAGCGTCTTTTGTAAAATATTTATTTACCACGTGACTAATATGTCTCCGTATTTTATTCGAACCCAGTCTCTATATATCAATTGTTTATTATAGGCGTGTTTATAAATTCATTATAATAAAAATGTTCATTGATAAAAATAAAATTAGTTTGAAAAAAGTTGTTCAATTATTAAAATAGATCAATACAAAATATTTTTAAAGGTAAAAAAAAATAGTTAACTTTTTAATCTGAATATAAGTAAGCTTGCCATGAAATTAGATAAAAATCCTTATATACCACAATACAATCTGGTTAATCTATACCATCCACACCCAAGATCTAATTATCAACCATCTTACCCTCTTACCCCCCTAAGCTCTAACAACTAACAGATACTTCTGTTTTAGTTTTTCAAATATGTAATTCACTCTTTCGAGTATAGCTAAGAGACGGCAACTTAGCAACCAGCGATAAATGACAGAATTATGACTAGACTCTAAATTCGACTCAAGAATTTCTTGTTTAGACTCTAGAATTTCTTATTTGGACTCTAGAATTTCTTATTTAGGGTATTCATATAATAGAATAAAATCAACATGGCATACACAAGGGAAAGAGAGAGAAGGAGAGAGAAGGAGATAGAAAGTACTGCGAAACTGAGAAAACTGAGTACAAACTCTTCTCACAGTTAAAGTTTTTTATTAGAACACTTTTTTTCGTGTCTGTCGCTGCAAATGGCGAGCCGAGCTGAAAAAAGCTGATAATTCTAAATGACCTATACTTCAAAACGTTATTTCACTATAAAAAAACGTTATTTCACTATAAAAAAACGTTATTTCACTATAAATATCGTTATTCACTCAATTTTATTGTAAAAATGCTCAGGTTGAAAAATGTTCCATTATAATTGACCCAGAGAGGGAGAGGAAATCAATTAGTACATAAATAAATACATTAGTAAATTAGTAAATTAGTACATTAGTACATTAGTAAACTAATTTGTAACTTGTAATTCATTTAATACCTCGTTCAAATTGTATTGACTGTTTTTCTAACTTCATTAAAAAATAAATAAACTTTCCTTTTCATAACCCAAGGATTCATTATAGTAAATATACTATAATAAATCCTTGCATAACCAGAGCTTCGCCATGCTGCACGCTGTTTTTTAAAAAGATATTAACGCCCTTGTGAAAACTAGCTAGCAGCCCATAAATTTCAGCGAATTTTCAGAGAAGTTATTCATACGGATGTTGCAAAAAATTCACAAATTCTTTTCAAATATGACGTCACACGGCTTAGTCCGAACCATTGGTTTCTCCAAACTGTAATCAAAATTATAAAATAATAGTACATATACTAGCCTGCGATATAGACCCTTACGAAAAACAAAATTTTCTAGGGTAGATTCGGAAGATACGAATTTCTAGTTATTTCCAAGATTACTGGATAAATTCTTGGCAAATGTACATAGACTGAGCCTAAGCGTTATGTCCGTAGGCTAATATAAACACAAACATTGTATGATGCATTGTAAAGTTTCGACTTAAAGGACCTTTGATACTGTTTATGTTCCAGTTGATGGGAAAAAGACTTGGTAGTTGATCTCATGCCTGGTTTTAATGAAGATATTTACTAGCAAAGAGCCACAAGGAAAATTAGAGTGTTGACGATACTGAACATTTTCCAAGAAGCGTACTTTGAGGTCAAATAAGCTTTTAATTAACTAAATTTTGAGGATAAATTGGATCAAGGATTTACGAAGAAGTAAATCCATGATTGGATATAAGTTTATGGTTAGAGTTTAATAGATTGGATTCAAGCTGTTATTTTATGGAACAATCATTATTTTGCTGATAAAAGACTTGTTAATTTTCACGGAGTTTGAACGAAGTTTTAGAATTTTTTTTAAGATAAAACAATGGGAGATTCGCTGATTTATCAAAAAAATATTAGTAAATTGAGAACTTTAGTTAATCTTTAACTTTTAAGCAACGTAGAATAAAAAGTTGTTATGAAATTACTGTGTTTTTATATTTTTTTTGATACTTTTTCATTGTATTTTCCCATATTTTAAGAATTTTTGTCCTTTCCCAAGAAGTGTTTACACAAATTACAAAGCAATAAATTTAGTATGAGGGTGAAATCATGTAGTCCAATCTGTTATCTTTAAATCATACAATTCTAAAAACTGTTCAAGCTTCTTATACAAGTAAAGTTATGTAAACATTTTAGTAAACATAAAACTTCTGTTATTTTTTTTCAAAAAAGTCCTCAGTCCGTACGGCGCTCATCACTTTAAAGGTACATAAGCACGTAATCTCTAAATTTAGGGGGGTTTTTCTTACACCCTATTTTTATTTAAGATCTACCAAATATAAACATCTGGAAAAATTTTCAGTCATTTTCTATATGTAGCTCCAAAGAAAATAACTTTTTTTGACAAAAAGAACCGCAAGTACATTGTGTTGCTTACACATACTGGGTATGAAACCCGATTTTCAAAGTGCTGCTGTGGGCTTATTTCTAAACTTCAGAAGAAGATATTTAGCACATTGTTTCCTTGTTACTTCTTCTTTTTATTGATGTAACCAATAACAGGATATTTATTTTTGAGAACTACGAGGATAAGTACCTTTAAGGGTTAGTTTACAATAAATCTATTTCTTGGGGATAAAGCTGATGTACTAAGAAAAACACATTGTGCTTTTATTATCACTTAATAGTAGGTCTTTTAACTTCATTAATTCAGCTCTTATATAGTATTGTTACATACTTTAAAGCAATTGATACTTGAATACATTTTTGAAAACAGGTGTCAGAATACAGAAAACAGAACAATTTTTTCGGAAATTTGCCCATATAAAAGTTTTAAAAACAACAAAAATCCTAGGATACTGATCAAATTTAATGAAAGAAACGAAATTGAAGTCACCCTTTCCTTGCTGACCAGAAGAACTTCTTAGAAGAGCTACTATAACGAATAAACCACCTCCTAGGAAGTTGAAGACATACTGTAGGTGTTTACTTTTAGGATATCATTTGAGTAACATTAACTTTACAGAGAGTCATGGGTCAGATTTGGTCAGACATAACTATGTTTCACCCTTTTTATCTGTGTTATTTCAGTCTGTGTCTGAATAATTGTAACAGAGCTTGTACAAAATTTAGCGGACCAACAAAAACAATGTCGCAAACGAAACGGAATGCCTGCATCTAAATGTCTCTCTTAAATAAATTATCGAAAAATTTAAAAATACAACTTAAACAAAGCTCCTTGAAGTAATCTTATTTTTACTAAAACAATAATCTAAAAATTCGTCCACGGACTTGCACTACAAATGCACCGCGTTTAACCCTGACCACCGCTAGTTAAATAGTCGCTGCTCTACAATCCAGTGACACACGATTGTGTGTAGTTGTTAATCATCTCTATTGTTCTGACATACGTCAAAAGATCGTTAAGGTAAGCTCCCTCTCTGCTCAAAGCTATAAAGGTGTATATGTAAATTTTTCAATATTTTATCTTTACTAAATACACTCATTTATTTTAAGAATTCAAAGCATCTTTACTAAATATACACTCATTTTTCTTACAGAATTAAAAGTATCTTGACTAAATACACTAATTTATAGTAAGTTTTCAAACTTTTTTTGATAAGAAATGTATTAAAGTCTCTTGATCAACTAACTTCAAAAATTGATACGTTATCCCTGTTTTTTTTTTGTTCTCCTTTGTGCTCATGAGCATCTAGTAATGTGTACAGTGTTCTTGTTCAATTATAAACTGGGGAAGTCATACTCATTTTTTCTTAAGAACAGTTAAAATTAAGGTCGCGCCTCACTGCTCTTAGCATCGTCGAAAATAAGGCTCAAATGTATATTGTATATGAGGTTTGAGCCTCGTTCTTTCTTAGCTATGTAATAAATTTTTCCATTTTTGACTTCAACCTTAGCTTGTTCTTAGGATGTTCTTAATTTTTCTCAAAAAATAAGGCTGGTGTTCTTTATTAGGTTCTTTTCAAAAAAAGTAGCCATCAAAACTTCTAGGGGATAGCTGCAGTTTCACAAGAGACAAAAATACATCAGCCACAAAGAAGCCAACAATAAAGTTTAAACTTCAAAATACTGGAAACCTTTATATAGTTATCTAACAGACTACTACATTCTGATTTGATTGTCATATATTAGTACCTACTCTTATTGTTCATACTTGAGTTAATTCAGTCAAAGCTCGGAGAAAGGCAGCAGTAGTGGTGTTTTATAAAAATTAGGTGATCTAACTCACGAAGCTATGCCTTCTAGGAGACTTCCAAAACAACACAAAATTTTTGCGTGTAGTAAGTCTTTGAAATACTATCTGTTCTAAGACTTAATATGCTAGTTATTTTGATGTATATAAGCGTTAAATCACATATCAAATACTTTATTTCTATGAAATTCTATCTGGTATAAATAAGTTGTTATTTATAAGAGCTAAAAAATGCTCGATCTGACATAGAGGTATAATAGTGTTAGATAATAACAATATAGTATTGCATATCAATATAATATATAATATCAATCTTACTTAAAACCTGAATGGGCACTAAATATATTTGATAGTACCAACACTCAACACTTTGGAAGGGTGTCCAAATGAGAATTCGTCAATAGAAAAAGAGAATCAGGCTACCAACTATTCTCAGCATATATATTCTGAACTGTTAACATATGATAGAGAAGAGAATAAATAAAATAGCAGATTTCTTGATCAGACATACAGGATGTAAAAAAAAAAAAAACTATTGCCAAAATACTATAAAAAAACACACACAAATAACATACAATTAGAATTACCACTAAGTACCAAAGTAAGTATTAATAATTATAATCTGTTAACTACGAGCCGCCATATCAATTTCATAGTATACTATAGCGAACCTTAGTTTCTAAACTAACTACAGTAATACAATTGAGCATGGTCACCCAAAATATAAAAAGATAATCTATAAATTTATTTATGATACAGTTAATGTGGATTTCTATTCCATGAGTTACGAGTTGATACTTTAAGTCACGAGTTGTATATAATCTGCGAGTTGCGAGTTGCGAGTTACGAGTTATGAATCTAAGTCACGAGTTGCGAGTTACAATTTTTAAAATTATTATAAAGGCGCATTGCCAATTAAGAAATGAAAATTATAGAAATAATAAGATTTAAGAATTTTATATAATAAATGATAATAAAATGAAATAAAGAAAAACAGTATCATTAAACGGGATTTTTTTTTAGCGGAAAGAATATATCTAGTCTATACAGATATTAGAAAAAAATATATCTTTTAGGAAAAAACACCTTTAATTCTTTAACTAGATTCACAACTGGTAGCTCGCAACTCGCAGATTATATGCACCTCGTGACTTAGATTCATAACTCGCAACTCGCAGATTATATGCAATAATAATAATAATAATAAGTCTGCTGAAATATATCAGTATGAATTAATCGAATTCTTAGAACTTCTGTGTTAAGTAGAAAAAAGATGAACCACTTTAGCAGAACCGTTTTAAAGAAATATTTACTTGGCTGCTTTACAAGCTGCTGAATAATATTATTCCAAACGTTATCTTCAGAAAAACAGCAAATATTATCAATTATCCTTTTGAATGCTTTAGAGTGTTAAACAGCATTTACCATATACCGGATCAATTTTAGACTATGTATTAATAAAAAGTAGATTAACCAAATGGTAGAAGGCCCAAAAGGCCCAAGTAATTCATATTACTAATATAAAGATCTGTTATTACAATATTGAGCACTATAAAATAACTGTACAATCTTTTACACATTGTATCTTGCATTTATATAGTTCTTTATCTGCCTTTATTTGCCATTGAACCTCAGCATACAAAACCTAAATGCTTAAAAGCAGCCAACAATGGAAGCTTTAGGAACTTTATATGAAAACAATATAATGGAATGAAAAATACTTAGTGTTAAAAAACTTAAGCTATGTTTCTAATATAAAAACTTTGGGTGTTATTTTTACCCCCTATTTTGATTGGTTACATTGAAAGTTATATTTTAAATATAAACATCTGGGAAAGTTTTTATTGGATGTTTTATTGAAAATTGAGTGCATAAGTACCTTTAATATCAAACTTGCTACGAAAAACTGTTCTGATAAAATACTCTACTCTGTCTTGTTGATAACACTGCATGTTTACTTCACTATAACATTCACTATAACAAAGGATAGCTATAACACTCAGAAGCCGTTTCGAGTCTGATAAAAGCAATTTCCATAGAATCATATCTGTTTAGACTTTAAAATATTTTTTTTAAGGAACTAATTAACAGCATATTAAGGAACATATTTCCAATGAACTAATTAACGTACTATTTATATTAATGAATTGGTACGGAAATTGGTCCTATGAACGTCCGGGACGTTGGGACCAATATAGAACCTTTAGAGGACGTCCTCGGGACGTTGTGTGCCCACTGGGATAGCACCTTTTCAAATATAACTGTTAGAAGAGGTGCGAGTACTTCCTATAAAGAAATATAATATCGTGGTAGAGACATCAATAATCCTTCGAAAGCAGTTAACAGAGGCGTTCTAAGAAATAAGTGTTCTAAGCACTTTCACTACTTTGAAAACCTTTGTGTTCCAAGATGTTTCCGAAACCAAACCCTTACTAGGAGTTCTATAAAACAAAAAAGAGATTCCTATAAAAAGTGATGTGTTCTAGAATACTTTATACCTCCTTTGAAATACTAGGTGTTCTAAGAGCTAGCTAAGTTATTGCTTTGAAATAGTTATAGTCTTAGAACACCTTTTTTAGTGAGAAAATGCCAAAAAATGGCTCCTTTGAAACAATATCTGTCATATCATATCTGAAAATTTCTGCTACCTATGAAAGAGAACTGTTCTATATTATATACTTCGCTTACCACTATCTGTTCTACAACAGTTACTAAAGAACAGTTACTAAAGTTACCTTTGAAAAAGGAAAACCTATTTTGAATTAATGCATCGTTAGCTGCTTCTCATCCTTACTAAGGAATATTATATTCAATAAAAATGCACAACAAGCACATTTTTTCATACAGTTTAAAAGCTTGAATTGAACTAGTTTTCGTTTCTGAAAAATATAATTGTTTGTTTTAAATGGCTGGTTATAAATGGTTGGTTATAAATGGTTGGATAAAGATAATTAATATTGTATAAAAGAAACACTCAAATATCAAGCCAAAGCAACAAACTTGTAAATACGAAGATACACAGAATTGAAGTTCATAACCAAAATCAATTTTGATAAAAAACATTTAATCTTCATAAAGAAGTAATCCTTCTGAGTTAGAATGCTGAGAGTTTCACTATATAAAATTTTGTTCCATAGGTATTTTATGTTAAACATTCAACCGGTTTTAAGGGTTACATGGATGTACTGAACTGGATCCTTATAACAATATATTCTACAGATAAGTTCTTTCGCTTTTTTTTTGGTTTTTAAAAGAAATCATATTTTATAGGCTATTTTTAACTCGAACCAACATTCCTTACAAAATTTGGTAAGCTCTTTTTATTTCAAGAATATTCAACAACGATTGCAAAAGTAAAAGATAATTCTATTTATAAAATTAAAAACTATTGGTTAAAACAAATTATTTAACATTCTATAAAAGGATAACAAATATCCATATAAGGTAATTCTATAAATTCAATCCTCATTGTTAAAAAAAACACAGTTGAAATAATTTTACAAAGAGGATGCCTTTTTCAGTAAAGGTGTACTCGCGATTAATTATTAATCTACACGTCGATAAAAACTGGTGTTTTGACATTTTAATATAAAATTATACGACATGTCGAATTTCTAAACTTTTGCTATTTTTACATTAATTTATAGATTTTATTTTAAAAAAAACATTTATTTAATATTTATACTAAATAATTCTAATCAAAAGTGATGAATTAAAAAATAAGTTTTAGATGTACTAAACTTGAAATTAGATTTAAAATATGTTTTTGTTTGAAAATACGTCTTTTCTTATTTAAAAGCCAGTAGAAAATATCATGTGAGAGCTTTTGTCTTCATGTCGTGAATCGTAATTACGACTTCTTGTCGGATTTAATCGTCAAGTGTTTAAAATAAGGACCGATGTTAAGTAAACATTAAACTTCGAGGACCAGATAGTGTTTCAAATTATTTCACAAATAACGTTAAGAACAGTCATATGGAGACAAAGAGGTGCTCAAATCTGATTCTAACTACTAGCTAGAAGTTTTTAATGAAACAATTTGGTATCAAAAGAGTTACATAAAGCATGTAGTTTGTTAAAAGTGAAATGATTTGGTACCTATTAGTAGAGAATCTATTCGACAAGCTTTCGCGTGCCTAATTTCTTCCAGTCTTGGTTTTGTTTTTAGGAGATTTTCGTTCATTAGACTTCCGATGCACTCAATTTGCGATAAACTAACAATCTGGTGAAGAGGCAGTTATATCGAAGTTGACCAAAAAAAGTTTATTTGTATATGTATTTATTCATTATTAGGTTATTGTAAATAAGAAAAATACTAGTTTTTACAGAAATGCTGTTATGTTACTAAATACCTGGTGTAAATAGTAATTTTTGTTGTTTATTTGAGAACAAAAACATTTTATAAAAATGTCGGCGTCTCCAGAATGTGCCACTGTTCAAAACAACATGTATTTGAATTCTAAAGAAAACAGCAAGTTTGATACAAAGCTTGGTGAACTCAAAAGTGATTTTAATTTGTTAAAGGAAAAAGAAAACGATGTGCACAGCTCAATAATTAGGTATAAATATTTTCTTTTCACTTTTATTTTTCACAATTTTCAAAAACAAAATTTCAGAATTGGTATGCTTTTAGTCATGCCCTAATTATCTGCAATGCAATATAAAAAATAGGAGGTTCCATCGAATTTTCTCCTAAAATTGGAATTGTTATTTTTAATTTTTAGAAAATTTGAAGTCAATGCATCATGAATTTATTTTTTAATTTGTTTTATTTTCTTAAGGTAGATTAGTAGGGTCTGATGTGGTCACTGCAGGAGTTTCTAAATAAAATCAATTTTTATTTATTTAAAGCTGGAAGCTACTGCAGTGTCGTCTGCAGGGCGACATCCACAAAGGGGCGATTCACAAAGTCAAGTTTGTTCGCTTAGGTTCGCCAAGACTGGAACCACTCTATCTAAAATCAGTAAATAAAAGCAACTCAAAGTAGTTTACTTGTTTTTTCTATGATAAATCAAAATCATTATGATTTTGGTAAATCAAATGGAATCTTCTATTTATGGTAGCTTCCATTGTTCAAAAAAAAAGTTACTTCACACCAACACAGTGTTGAAACATAAGGGTCGTCCAACAGTACAGGACAACTGAGTCCAACGGTACAGGACAACTGATTTTTTATGAGGACGACTGGAAAATTTGTTTTCTGGGCCAAAAACATTGCTTTTCCACCCAAACAATGTCCTAAACATAATTTCAGACGACTGCTGGCCTAAAGGCAAGATAAATTCTCTATAATTTCTTTAAAGGTAAATCATTTTTGTGCAACCTTTATTGAAATTTATATATCGTAAAGAGCAGTTAGAAGTCAATAAATCTGCTAAAAAAATTACCTAACCAGTGAAGTATCCAGAACTATTTTAATACCACTATAACGGTATGGGCGCCCAAACTGTTACCATAAAACACATTTTTGATGACCATTAAATCACAAAGTAGAAGTTACTTTTAACTATAGATAGTTGAATATAGAATAATTAATATGTCCTAAATACTTCAAATAACCTTTAGAAAAGGGTCATAGAAGGGTTCAAATGTTTTTATAAGCCCAAACTAAAGCAAATATGAACAAAAACGGTATGCCCAAATAAAGTCTGGATACGTCACTGCTAACTATTATTGTTATTATTATTATTATTACTTTATTTTACTTCGGTTAATAAAATCGTGATACAATAAATGAAAATCTTTTTAAAAACTTATAAAAGGCATAGCTAAAATAATTTTGTAAATAGCTCAATCTGCTTCTTGGTTTCTTTTGTTTAGCAGATTTGAAATTCAAATATCTCAAAAACTACACATAGAATTTGGCTCAGATTTTCAAAGGATACTATTACTGTAAAGGGGAAATCTTTCATTTCACAAAATTTCAATGGAGGTTAATGTAGTTTTTTGGCCAAAACAACAGATAAGTACCTTTAAAGTTATTTATAAATGTTCTCTACAGTACAGTAGAATTGTACTGCAGTGAACCCCAGTGTATAAATTTACTAATTAGTACTTACTTTAGTCAATATTATTGTATATTTGTAAAAGCAATAAATTAAAAAAATGATACTTTTTTTAAGGCATACCATTGGATGTATACTCTTTCCAAAACTTTGAACTGAAAAACAACATGCCTTCATGGTGTGAAAAGTTACTATAATACTATAAAATAAGAACTTGTTTTATAATATAGAAGCTTATTACAGACGACGAGTGCAATTTATTTGAAGAGCTTGAGTATATTTAGTTGATAATTCAAACCCTGGAAGATATTTATGTTTTTAAATAATTTTTTATTTGAAGTATTTTGGACCCCCGGTTTCACCGAAGGGGTCCTATAAATTCAGCTCCGTTTGTCCGTTATTCCGTCCGTCCGTAACACTCAGATCTCAGAAACCGCTTATTAGTTTTTTCTGATGATTTTTTGCATGAAGTTAAAACATCATAAATCTAGAAAAGTAACGAAGCCCGATTTTTTTAGAAAACTCTTGTTGTCATGGAAACAGGGTCAAAAGGTCAATTTTGGCTCAAAAAATGACATTTTTTTTGAATATCTCAAGATCCGACCATTAGATTTTTTTAATATTTTGCACAAATTTGAAGGGTTATATAAGTACAAAACTGACATAGATGTCGTGTTACCGAAAACTTCTGTTCGTTTGCAATAGGGGTCAACAAATCAAATTTTGATGCAAAAACAACATTTTTGAAGATTCATGTCATGAAACGTTCAACAATTTTTCTTCTCTTTTTGTACAATTATATATTTGAGTAAGAGCTAGTAGTGAATCAAAAAATGGCTACCAAATTCTGCTCATTTGCTGC
>JAYJMI010058549.1:0-11781 GCA_036873855.1 Sarsia tubulosa
TAGACATATTTTTGGACGAGGATTCCAAATATGGCATTCATTTTTTCTGAAATTTAATTTTGAAAATCCATAATGACGGATGCGGATGCTTACGGTAAATAGGTGTATTTACTTCTTCTTTTTTATTCCATTTTCCTTATGACAGAATTCCTAGAGGAAAACTTTTTTTGGTCTTTAAATTTCTTTACGTAATTGTAAGTCCTTTTAGCGTTCTGTCTTTTATTTCAGTAAAAATATTGGAAGATAATTTTCGCTACATAATGTTTTTATTCTTGCTTTCTTAGTTTGATTCGGGTAGTTTCAGTAAAATAAATCGATTTGAAAACTGCTTATATATATCATTTTACAAAGTACAAATTCAATAAAGAAAAACCTAAAAGAAATAGTTTTTTGAAATGGTTTTAGAAAAGGATTTAGAAAGATAGAGAAAGTTAATTGCTACACAATAACTTGTGTGCATTTTTTATTTTAAAACGTCAATTAAAAAAGAAATGCTAAAAATCTAAAAAATTGTCTAAAAATCATAGACAATTTCATTTTTACGTTGAATAAGTTTCTTTGAGCCCTTTTATCTTCTTTGTACCTCCAAATATGAGCATTTTTACTTTTTTATTGAAAGTTTTTAATTTATTTTTAATCTAGAAAAGACAATAGAAAAATATAGTTTATTTTTGATTTTTTTTTCTTTTGTATTTTTATATTAATAGATTTTGCACGCAACTATTATTAAAAAATGTTAGCCTATATAAAGAGGGAAGATTTATTTTTTAAATTGACAATTTATTACTCTGTTTAATATTCTTATTACAGACGTCGGTAACGGGAATGCATTAGTACCTTCGTTAGATGAAATTATTAATTCTACTCCTTCAATAAATTCTACAAATTACAATTCAATCGACGTGTCGTCACAACAGCAACATCAACAAAATTCGTACAATAAACATTTAGATATTAATTTTGAAACTTCTTCAATGATGAATAATAATAACGACAATAATAATAATAATATGTCGGCGACGAAACTTTCTGACGACGAAGATGACGACGATATGGACAGACCGTCAAAACAAAAACGACATAGGACAAGATTTTCCCCAGCACAGTTAAACGAATTAGAAAGATATTTTAGTAAAACTCATTATCCTGATATTTTTGTGAGAGAAGAACTTGCAATGAGGATTGGCTTAACAGAGTCACGTGTACAGGTAAATAAATCTTTCCTTTTCCTTGTCCCGAATATTTTAAAAGCCTACATGTGTAAGGTAGGAAACTTGTAGGGCGCAGCACCTCCTTTTTAGTCAAATATTGTTTTGGGATTTTGTTACCCTTTGCTAGGTACAGGTTACAAAGGTTTTATCAACTTTATTAAGTTGATATGCTAAATAAATTCAATTTTTGTTCAAAAAACAATTTTATAAATCAAGAGTAAGCTTTTCTAAGGCAACAATTAGAGTAAATAAAATAGTGGTTATTGATAAATGATAGTAGAAATAGATTATGTATCTGATTTATATGTCGAAATACTTGTTTTCGGTGTCCTAAAAAATCAAGTCATCAATAATTTTCTATTGCGGTAAAAGTAGTATTATCCCATAATCAAATATTCTTTAATGGATCGTTTAATTCGTTTAGTAGATGTAATTTGCTCAATCCACAGTCGGATAATCGTGTTTACGGTATTCAATAGTTAGTAAATGACATTTACAGATATATAGTAAATGAGAAAATATGAGATAATGATTTTTTTAGAATATATTTAGGACAGAACGATAACATAGAAATATTGATTGTATCAAAGAAAGTTTCAATTTTAAACAATACAATTCTTAATTGTTTTGATAAGTACAAATAATGTGAGTTATCCTAATGGCTGCATGTATCAGCAAGGATTAGTTAATTTACTCTTGTAAATCGAAACGAAAATATTCCATAACACAGGGCGTGATATGAACGTTTGTTGGGAGTTCAGATAGGGGTTAAAATACAATGGATTTCTAAACATCATTCATTATTATGCATTCGAAGACTTTCCTAAATAGGATTTGCTCTGTTTCAAATTATAACAATATTAACAATAACAATGAGAAAATACAGTAACTGTAAAGTTAAAGAAAAAATTAGATTGCTTTAAACACCTTGTTATATCTTGGGAAAATCTTAGAGCTTGAGAATAAGAAGTACAACAATCTGCTGATGAAAGAAACTTCTGCAGGAATACGAAAACTCCATATTTGAATTCAATGTTATAGCAAACATAGTTGAATACAAACTTTACCTAAGATTTATTACTAAAGTCAATAACAAAGAATTTGTTTGAACTCATCAAATAGAAAAGAATGTGTAGTTAGAAGACATTCAAGAAGAAGCAAATAGTTTTTTATGAATTGTTTCCTACAAAGATTTTCAATAAGGCTCATTTTTAGCAAAATTATTTAAAGAGATTTTTCTAACTCAAGTAAAAAAACTTCTTCAATAATCATCAATAATATTTATATTTTTAAATATATTTAATATTTGTGACTTGAATGCTTTTTTGATGATGTTGCAAAAATAGCAGTCAGTCAAAGCAACTGAACTTAAATAAGTCTCTGACCATTTAAACCACTAATAAAAATTGGAAATTCTATCAATATTATTTTTAAATTAAAATATTTAAAAATATAGTTTTCGAATGAAAATTTAAGTAGATATTGCTTTTCAATTTGCTTTGTTTCTTGAATATTTTTCTTCAAAATATATCTTTCAAGATCTTAACTGTGTTCTTGCAATAAAGCAATATTTCCTGTGATTCTCACGTGATCATTTATCAAACTTGAAAAACAGAGAAGGTTTTGAAAAAAAATAAAAATTATATTTTCAATGTTTCATATAATGGTCACTTAACAACAATTTGGCTTAATTAAATATATTGAAATTCTTTCAATGTTAATTTTAAGAACCAACATTTCAAATGATCTAAACTTCCTTATTTTTTCAAAATATTTATAAGTTGTATGATAAATTAATTAAATTATTTAAAACATAACTAATTAGTCTGCTTAACCAATTAACCGTAATAGATCAAAGAAAAAACACATCTCCATACTAGAAACTCTTCATAATAGCAGCTTGTACAACAGATTTATATACGATAATACAATTTGTTGCTAAACTTAAACTTGCTTTTCTGTTATTCTAGTTTAAATCCGTGATTTTTATTTCAATAGTTAAAAAAAAGAAATCGAATTTCACGTCAGATCTCTATTACATATTAGCCTTTCTTTTATATTGTCGATTTTCGGTAAGAAAGTAGAAAATATATATATCAAAGGAAAGCTAAGATGGTATTAAAACTGATGAGTATTTTAATTTTTGTGTGTTTTTTGGGAAATGCATTAAAAATGATAAATTGAAGGTTTTCTTCCTAATTATATAAAACATCAAAGTCTCGCCGAAGAATAATCAAAACCTTAATTTAAAAACCTTTCCAAAAGATTAAAAAGACTTTTGTTTACGAAAAGTTAATATAAAATATCAGTAATCATATTCTAAATTTTGAAACTAATATTTTTTTACTCAGTGTGAAACAATTTTCTTGTTTTGATTCGAAGTAAAATTATGCTTTTCTTGGATATTTCATACTTTAATCTGAGCCAAAGTTTTCAGTAAGGTCTATCAAAACTAAATTTTCGGTTAGATTTCCAATCACTTTAAATCATGAATGAATTATTTAGAAAAAAAGTTTTTTAATAAAAATTGGCATAGAAAAACTAAAAACTAACCAAATAAAGTTAAAACATATATCCGAAAAGATTAAAACCATCTCTATGGTATATCTTATGAAATTATTAAAAACTAATTTTAGATTTGTACACTTTTAACTCGTCAACAAAAAGCATATAGGAAGCTTTTTAAATATAATATCTAACTGTTTGTTTTATTTTGTTTATTCTGAAGGCGTTATACGGAAATGAATGACTTTATATGTTACCGTCACAAATATAAAACAGAGTCATCATCATTGATATTGTTGATATCAATAAAGATATATGAACAAATTATGTTAAGTTAAAAAAATGCAATTGTTTGTACCTACAGCGTTTCCCTAGATCAACTTTTGTATCTTTAACGGTTATTTGGTCAACAATAAGACCATAAGTCTTATAGCCAGTCCTATGTTTTCATTTCATACACGAATATTATTTCTCGTCCTTTCATACTCGTTATATGTCCGTCTTGTTGATTTAAAACGGCCTGTATTATATTTTTGGACCCATCTTATGTCCCATCTATATGGCTGGTCTATATACTTTAAACCTACCTATAACCTTTAACCCATAACCTACGTATAGATTTATGATACTTTGTTTTGTTATTATCAGTAAACCATTTAGTTAGCTAAAAGGGTTTATGTTATATAAGTTTATAGAAATCAAATATTTTTGTTTTTCGTTTATATTTTTATCAATTCATCAAGATATACATTATCGCCCTTTCTTCCACCCTATAAAGTGGTTTTTCAAAACTTTTATCTTCAATTAAAATTAATCAAGAAAAGAGAATATTATAAATGTTTTTGTTTTTTTCGCTTGCAAGATAGAACATGATTCTAAAACTCCTGATAAAAGAATAACAATCTGTTTCGAAAATACGTGTAATAAGAATTCTTACTCATTGTAACATGGATCTAAGGGGTTTTATTTATTTATTTGAAGAGATACAGTGTAAAGTTCCCAATGTGAAAAAGAACATATTATACTAGTAATAAGCAACATTTAACCATTTATCAATCACTTTCGTATTGTAGGTATGGTTTCAAAACCGTCGTGCCAAATGGAAGAAACGAAAGAAGACTATGAGCATGTTCCATCACTCATCAGGCTTATTTTCTTCATATTTTAATCAAAATTTCTCAAATAATATGCGTGACACTTCATCATGCTTTCACGATGAACATTTATGGTCTGGATCTACACCACCTAATTACCAAGTCCCTAATAATTCAGCACATATACCAGTAGCAAGTCAATTTCCATATAATCAAATTCCGCAATCATACCCACTTGAACGTAGCCCTATTACCGGACAAAACGGATATTTAGCATCTCAAGATTGTCAATCACGTGATCTTCAATATGGGGGAGATACTTCACCATCGTCGAACCAATATAATGGTAGTAATGAGATTGATAACTGGTCGAATGTTAGTGACATGCGTAGAAAATCAAACGAACATAAATCAGTTGTTCCTTATAGGTGATAAACATAAGAGGATTGACCTAGAATAACCAGAAAAAGGTTTGAAACTAGAGTGGTTCGTAGAAGTGTTATCAGTATCATTTGACATGATATCATATATGACTTATAAAGATATGATCAATATATTGGATGAAATAAAAATATAGACTTTGCAAAAATGAGTGTCTATATTATTTAACTGGAACCTAGCGCTTCCATTATTAAACTATTTTATAGTTTCTTTTTGCTCTGTCACACAGAATTTTTCAACCTGGATAACCAGTTATCCATACCCTGAATACATAAATATTTAGTTGATTACGCTATTCAGATGCAATCTAAAATATTTATTAGCAATCTAAAGCTAGCGAATAAGGTAAAAATAAGTCACTTGCTAGAAAGTTTTAAATAATATCTAAAACATATGACCATATTGTTTAAAACGTTTTCTTGGTGTACAAGAAATATTATAGTGTATATAATATAATAATAAACAAATTGTATACTTGAATAGAATTTCCTTTGTTTTTCTATTTTATAAATATATGTGTATAAATATTATCTTATGTAAATTGAGAGATAAATATTTATAAGTATCAATTTATTTAATACAAATTAAATTATATCATGTGTATTCCCTGCAACACCCATACACCAATGAAAACACATGTGAGTAACACGTGATCATTAGTGATTAGCATTAAATATTACTTTCTGTTGTCATACACCATTCTCGTCCCCAGAGCGTATCGACTTTTCTCGGACATCATAAGGTAAAAGAGGAAAGAAGTCCTGGGATCGATATTGGTCATACACCTCTTATTTGAAATCTTACTCTTTCATCGTATCGAGTCATATAAATTTAATGTATTCCCAAAATTTTGTTTCTATGTGACAAATTGTTTTTCTTATTTGGTCGTTTAAAACCGTTTTATTTTTAACTAAGTGTAACGTAAACAACTACTACGAAAATGAAGGTAAAAAAGGAGCGAAATTACGTAAAAGTAGGGGGCGGGGGGAAAGAAAAGAAATTTGGAATATGACCCTTCCATCAGTACTTGGCTGCTTTACCGACTGAGCTAACTATCACGTATCATTTTAACTCTATTTTATATGGGAGTGGGGAAGAAATTATAGCGTGTCATTTTTCATGAATAACTAGAAAACAACTTTTTGTAGTCTAATTCTGTCTCTCTTTCAAAAAGATTGAAGAAAAAAAAAATTCAAAAAGTTATAAAATCATCGTTGACCACCCCCACTTTCATCAGGTGATTAAGTTTTTTAAAAATCTTTTTGTTTAACTTTTTTTTTAAAAAAAGATTTGATGAAAAGATGATCATGTATTTTGACCTTGATACCGTGTAGATAAACTGATGTGAACGAAAAATTTAATCATGGTTGTTAAAAGTACCCTTATAGTCCATGGACCAGCCACCCAAAACAGGGGGTGTAGGTAACATAAAGGGGGACCAATTTATTTTTTCATTTTCTTAATGTAGTATATCTCTGACGACTTTTAAGACCGAGTAGATTTCTCAGATCGGTCACTTTTTTAAAAAAAAGGCAAAAAGGTCAATTTTTCAGCATGTTTTTCACCTAACTATAAAAACGCCGAATTTTACGTATTGGTGAAATACATGCCGAAAAATTTACCTTCTTGGTTCTAAAAAAAATTTGACCGATTCAAAATGTCTACCCTAGCCTACAATGTTTCTAATATGTTTATGTTTACGAAAAATACTCCTTTAATTGGCCCCCCAAAATGTTACTGGTAATCATATCTGCTCCATGGCCTATCATTTAATGAATTTTATGCTACAATGTCATTTTTATGCTATTTCAGTTTAACGTTTTCCATACTTTATAATAATAGACTGGGAGCTACTATGGATATATTTTACTAGATTATTTGATATTTTTTCACAAATTTGATTAATAGGAGGTAAATATAACAAAAGACTCGAGTATTGAAAATATCTAACTGATTTATGAAAGTTTGAACTTTCGATCTTATGACTAGTGTGATCCATGTGGAAGTAATAAAGATTGCTTAATCGAAATTACACTGCTGATCAAATAAATCCATTTGATAGTTGTTTTTCTACAAGGCGGAAATCCATGATATTTTGTTTCGGGTTCCTCGACAGCATTTTCTCAGGTTTATAAAATTTTTACAGTTCGAACAATAAGTTTCCCTTGTATTGAATATTTTCTCGTTCCACCACATGGTTTGACCCCTGCATTGTTGCTAAATCAGGCATAATAAAGATTAATTAACTATTAAAAAGCTTTTATTTTTTAAAAAAGAACTATTTTAAGTACCGACTGACAAACTCTCTTTCAGAGGCAATTTTGCACCCATAACAAATATATTATTGAAGCCCAAGCTCTGCCCTTTATCTCCACTAATAATTAATCAAAACAAATCCAGAGTGATACTCTGAAGCCAGGCAGACATTGTGAGAAAAAAGTAAACAAATCAAATCAAATCAAATCAATTTTTTTTCTTTTGTACTCCTACAATCTTTTATCAATTAGGAATAAAAAAAAGTCATTTTGACGCCCGCTGTTCTTTTTTATTCACTAAACTAAATTACATTTATATACTATTATTTGCATCGTGTACGAGTTTTTAAAGGCCTTACTCAGGTGGTTCGGCCAAAATAATTAATCGCTATTGAAACTTTGTGGGATGAAAGATACAGAAGATACATACTTCAGTAATCACATGTGAAAATTTGAGCAATTATCTATGTGTAGTTCTCTACATATCTGAAATACAATTTTTGAATTTTCCATCTTCGAAACAGGCTTGTTTTTCTACCATTTTTGAAGTTTATTGCTGTATAAAACCAAACGGAACAGAAATATGATAGACCAACCCATGCTCTGTTTTTACAATATTAAAAAAACTTAAATGAATAATAACTATAAATTGTTTATTGGCAAGTTATTTTCATATGAAAAAATGATTTCTTCATTTTGTCCGATTTTTCTAAACTTTTTCAAATTATAAAAAAATTATCAAGAAAACTTGTATATATGTCACAAAAAGACTACGATATTTCATAATGGTAGGCGCAAATGTTAACAGTTATTAAGAAAGTTTTATTGCCAATCTTTAACACTTTTACCAAGAAGCATTTTTACCAAGAAGCCAAGAAGCCTTTTACCAAGAAGCACCTAAGTAAGTCCCTTTAGCATTCGAATATTTTAAAGTTCTTTATTTGATCCTCGTTGTTCTTATTTTGCATTCATATTTGACCCAGCCTGGGGTGTTCTCAGCTATGTTCTTGTTTTATTGTATAAAAGGTTTGAGTCTCGTTTGTTCTTAGCTATGTTCTTAACTTTGGCATTTTTGGCTCCAGCATTAGCTTGTTCTTAAGGTGTTCTCAATTTTGGATGAAACATGAAGTTCGTGTTCTTATAAAGATGTTCTTACTCAGTAAAAATAGTAGAATACAATAGAAAGTAATAATAAAAGTCTTAAACAATCTATTATATAATAAAATAACAGATTATTGAGTAAGTTAACAGATATATTTAAAAATTCACTTAATAGAAGACCAAAAGAAGGATAACCTTGAAACAGAGACAAAAAAATAAATAAAATAAAATAAAAATGAAAGTAAAAAAAAAAAATAAGGGGGAAAAACATCAAACTGCGTGAAACACTATTTACAAATACTTACACTATTTTCATATAAAATCATAAGACAATGAGAAACAAATGCAATATTTTAACACTATCTGGTCAGCACTCCAGCTATTATAGCACTGTCCCCACTATCTTGGCCACTAAAACGATAAGGAAACCACCAGCCCGGCCCAAACCACAATCTTGTGTTCTTCTTCAAGGTCGAGAAAATTAAAGCTTCATAAAACCAACCAATATGCTAACATCTTGTATAAGAAATAATGTCACAGCATCGGGGACAGCATTACCCTACGAAATAGACCACGCTAAAACTTGGTTTATGCACATGCACCAGAAAAGCCGTCAGACCGCGTGGATAAAATTATATAAAATAGGACTGGGAACTGGTACATTTTTCTGAGAATTTTTGTTTTGATAAGAAGAAGAGCCGTAACAAATCTAGTGCGCATGTCAGAAATTGTAAGAAATCTATACAATTCGCTAGAACAACTTCTCTTGCGAAGGTGCAGAGACCCTAGAAAAACACGTTTTTCGTAAAGGGTCGTAGGCTAGGACAGCATTAGCCTACTTACTTCAAATATGAAAGATACATGTCATAGTACACAAATTGAGGATACATATTCATTGATAAAATTTTCTTCCATGAATTAATAGCTCATACTAAAAAGGAAAAAAGAAAAACCTTTTTCTCAAGGTCATAGACCTTTATATTTTTTTTTATGTTGGGCCTAGTTTTATTTTTTTAGTAATGACGAAATTTGGTTGACGAGGCCTATGACATTTAAAAAATACTTTTGGGCCAACTTGGAGGGCCTATAGGTACAATCTGTAGGTACTGCTGATTTGTTTTACTCCTTAAAACTAATAGACAACATTTAGTGCAGCTAGAGTTAAGAGGAAAATGACATGTGATCATGTGTTGTGAGCGAGCTCCAGGACTATTATTCTGAAATAAACTAATTATCCCCAAATTAGTTTTAAGATTTTAAACAAAAAAAAATTTGCACCCTACCTCGCTAACAAATTTAGAAAAATCATTGAAATACGAAGGAGGGGAATAACAAATGATTAACCTTTTATAAACAGGCCGTGTCTCAAGTATTTTTTATATTTCTAGAAGCCATTAGTAAATACAAACGTAGTTTTCACCTTAATCATTGTAGCCATATATGGATAAAAACTCAACCAAAACATGAAATATGTTCCCGCTTTAACTAAGGATATCCGTCATACCATGAAATTACTAAAGAGGGGAATAGCATCGATTTATAATTTATATTGTAATACTTAATCACTTCTATTTATTTAGTCAATTGCTTAATTTATACGCGTATCATGCAAATATGACAAAATATTAGTTACAAGAATGTTTATAAGTCTTTGTGAAAAAAATTTGATTTAGTCAATGCTCTGTCTTACTTGACACGAATACGTTAACTTCGTAATATTAGAGTAAGTATACATACTAAAAATAAGCAAGTGTACGATGAGAAAATCACCTTATAAATTTATTTTAATATACAATTTACAGACAAATTAAGTGCGCCTCGATGGTGTCTTTATAGTACATGGTTGTAAACTTGTTGATTGACTTAATTTATCAATCTTGTTTGAAAGTATGAAGGATATTCTTACTTACAGAGGCTAATAAATTTCATGTTTTGGTTAAGTTTTTATCCATATATAGAAATTAAATTATTTTTCTTTTATATGTATAATCACCATTGCGGTATTTAGGTGCAAACTACTTTTGTATGTACTAATGGCTTCTGGGAATCTAAAGAGTACTTGCGACACGGCCTTTATAAAAGAAGTTAATCAATTATTATTTCCCTCGTTCGTATTTCCATGGTCATACTTTCAAACAAGATTTATAAATTAAGTCAATCAGCACGTTTACAAGCATGTACTATAAAAACACTATCGAGTCGCACTTTATTTGTCTTATTTATTTGTCGTTTATTATATAGCCCAGGTAAAAATTGGTAAAAGTGTCACTTTCGTGGTGAAAAATTTTCATTGCTATTTTTGTATGTAGAAACTACTCAGGATCAAGAATCAAGATGGTTTCAAGAATGGGGTGGCGGCGTTACCCCAAAATAAGGATAAAACCAGGACCAGATGGACTTTAATCTCAAACTTTCCAATAATACGGTTTTGGTTGTAAAATCCAAACTACTTCTTCGTTTAACTTTAAATTTCCAAATTTAACTCTTGAAACACAAGCAAAGAATTTGATAAAAAAACGTACAATTTGTACATTGTAAGGACTAGATAACTCATTTTTAAAGATAATTGCTGTCGATAAGGATGTAAATGTAATTACAAGATCAATTTTAGCTGTCAATAGCTGATATTCTTTTACATAATACCAATCTGAAATTACTACACCAGGGAAAAAATTTTATTTACAGATTTATCTAACAATCTCTGGTCCTCAAATTAGGACGTGGGTTCTTAAAACTTGTAAAATATTTGTTTAATCAAAATGTTTATAATTTTTGAATTACTGTATCTCTAAACCTCAAATTTGCAGAAAAAACTGTAAGAAAAGAAAGGAATCAATTTGATTTAATATATTTTTAAAACACTTGCATTTTAAGGACCAGATATTATATTTTTAACGTTATTTAGCGTTTATAGTATCAATTTTATTTGTTTTTTGTTCACAAGGAAACTTTTAATATTTTTTTAACTCTATAGAGCCAGTACAAAATAGTAGGATTATCTTTTCATGCTTCTTCTATTTAACAGACCAGAATATGGAATATAGTTATCTCGTAGGAGAGAATAGATCTTAATAGTATCGTTCTTATTTTACTTTTTAAAATTTAGTTTTATATATGTGAAAAAATTCATTTTACGATAATTTTCTTCTTGTCACATTAATTGTTTTGCAATTC
>JAYJMI010058660.1:0-11780 GCA_036873855.1 Sarsia tubulosa
AATTTTTGTGCGAAATTGATATTATTCATGATATCTCATGCTACAAAGTCTCGATTCATTTGAAAATTTGTACAATGTCAAGTTTGTGATATTAATTCATTATAAAGATTTTATTTTATTAATGGAAGATCAATGGTCAGTGTTTTTTTGATTATCAAAATACTGTTCTTGACTTTTATTGCAATAATGCTCATTTGCTGTATGATGAGATTCATTATTTTATTTGTTGTTATCTTTCTTTCAATAAAATTTTGCTGGGGGTCCACTGATTTATCCCTTGTTCTTTTTCATTTCACTCAAAATTAGGCTTGGTCAAGCAAAAGTATAATATTTTATTATTATTTTTTAAATTGAGAATTTTTTGTCAGATTTTTTTATATCGTTAATTTTTGTCTTAAAGCATATATATCCAAGGCAAAAAAAAAGGTTTTATCACTTTTCACTTAAAATTAGGCTTGGGCAAGCAACAGTATAAAACTTTACTTTTTTATGTTACCGTAAAAATGCGTCAAAATTTTTTTTTGTCTATCAAAATTTTGTCTGATTCTGTGTGTACATCAGGTATATGTAACTAACTTTTAATATATACTACTGTAAGGATTTACTTTTTTGTGTACTTTGGGAGGCTTATGCCCTAACGACAGCCCATAACACTTCACGTTTTGGTAATTACAGGCAGGAATTTGTTACGAGTAAGTATCTGTCAAATCCATTCCTCAAATCAAGCGAAAATCGTGAAAGCCCTGACTATTAGTAGTACAGTTAGAAGAAGGGAGGGTCAGGGTGTGACCGTAAGTCACTATAAAACTCGTTTAGATGTCTTTTATACAGTTTTTTTTATGAGTTTTCCAACAGCGTGGTTTTAACTAAACATGAATTATTTTTGCGAACGCGAACCCCCCAGGGGTCTTTCATGCGCTAAATTTTAAATTAAAAAAATATTTCTTCCATAACCTGTATTGGTTAAACTTTTGGAAAAACTTTAAAATCGTCGCACCCCCTCTTTATGTCACACCCTGACCCTCCCTCCTACTGAACTATAGGAATTAATAAGACAAAGTATCTTCAAACAGCTCTAGTTATGATCTAATATAAGGCGCTACTTCCAAACTTTTCTTATAGGAATTAAAGGGACAAAGTATGTTATTTTTGTTTAGTATGAGGCGCTACTTTCGAATTGTTCTAATAGGAATTAAAGAGACGAAATATCTTGACTGCTGTTGTTTTGATCTAGTACGAGCGCGCTACTTTCGAATTGTTCTAATAGGAATTAAAGAGACGAAATATCTTGACTGATGCTGTTTTTCTCTAGAATAGGGCGCTACTTTCTAACTGTTCTTATAGGAATTAAAGAGACAAAGTATCTTAACTGCTGTTGTTTTGATCTAGTATAAGGCGCTACTTTCGAATTGTTCTAATAGGAATTAAAGAGACGAAATATCTTGACTGCTGTTGTTTTTCTATAGAATAGGGCGCTACTTTAAAACTGTTCTAATAGGAATTATAGAGACAAAGTATCTTGACGGTTGTTGTTTTTATCTAGTATAGGGCGCTACTTTCTAACTGTTCTTATATGAATTAAAGGGACAAAGTAGATTAACAGCTCTAGTTTTGATATAGTATAAGGTGCTACTGTTATCATAGGGATTAAAGAGACGAAGTATCTTAACAGCTGTTGTTTTGATTTAGCAGGCTTCCTTCTTTTTAAAGGTACGTATTTGTTTTTATAGAAATTACTAATAATCCGTTTAATGTGGCAGCTCTTGAACTAGCAGGCTTCTTACTCATGAAAGGTATGTACCTCGTGAAACCCTTCATATTAGTTACTTCGATGGACCGAAAGAAAAAACAAGAAGTGGAATAAAAACTATTATTTCATATTATTCATATTAAATCATTTTATCTTTTACGACATGTACTTTGTAAAACCATGAACTTTGAATTAAAATATTATCTTTTAGATGAAGATGAGTTTAACAATATAACTGAAAACGAGGCTGTTGAAGTGTTGAACAAGTACTCGTATAATAATGATGAATTTGAAACGTTGACATCATCTATGTTAAAGGTGATTTGAAACTGAACAGTAATCAAGGATCGATCAAGTGTTCACGGAATATGACACTAATGTAAAGTGTTCACGGAATATAACACTAATGTGAAGTGTTCACGGAATATGATACCGATCTGAAAACTAATTTATCCATAACAAATGAGTGTAGTAGGTGTATATATTTGTTTGAATGTGTAATCTATAAATAAATACGAATATTTGTAATTATTTAATCAGGCCGTAATTAGAATAACTTAATTAGAATAACTTGTCTTTTTGAACTCCCGACTTTGCCGAAAGGAGTCCTATAAATTCAGGCTTGTCCGTCCGTACGTACGGAACGCAGTTATCTCAGCAACCGTTCATCAGATTTTTCTGATTTCTTGCATAAAGTTAAAGGGTCATGAATGTGGAAAAGTGACGAAGCCCGGTTTTTTAGAAAAATTCTTGTTTCCATGGAAACAGGGTCAAAAGATCAAATTTGGAGCAAAATTGATCATTTTTCAATATATCTCAAGATCCGTTCATCAGATTTTTAGATAAAATTGATACCGGGAGTCCACTGGTAATCCATCCCTTGTTGATTGTGCAATTGATACTTAAAAATAATGTATTCTAGCTAAGATTTAGAAATTGGAGTTTCATCTAGATCTAGTTTTAGATCCACAACTTCTGCTTCAGTGACAGCGGTTCGAACGCCTCTTGTATCACTGAAAGCCCTCGTCATTAGCTAGAATATATATATGATATAGACGGTGAAGAAAGTTTTTAGAAATATTGGTTTCGTGCCATTCTTTGTATAATCGACAACAATCTTCAGCTAAAACCCGTTAAAACATAAATTAGTTTACAATGTTACACTGAAGTTTAATAAAAAAGTACTTTTTAACTTGAAATGTCTTAATTACCTATTAGTTATACGAACCCAGAACGCAAAACTTAAGTTACGAATGTTTTTGTAGAATAATTATCAATGATTTTTGTTTTATATTAACCCGGGGCTTTTGGGGGCTCCTCGGTACCCTGGGAGGGCCCCTCTATCTCATTAATACGCAAATCCTGTTAGTAAAAGTTAAAATTTAGTTAGACATCAATAAGACAAGCCCAATTCCTAACAATATTGGCTATACCAACTGTGGATTTGTAGATATCGCTTGCTCTATTTATTAATAAGAACGTCGATATTTCAGTTTTCAGTGGGTTAAACTTTAGTAACACGTGATAGGTTGGTATCAAATGGTTAAAGCAACATACTATTGTAATTAGACTAGGTTTAGTCGTTCTTATAAAAAAACAGTGAAGGAAAATTAGAATGACTTACCGGGAGAACGTAAATGGAAATCCCGTAAGCTATATGTAAGAAAGGATCATACCTAGTCTATATTGTAATTTGAACAATATATCCGATATATTTAAAGAGAAATAGAGGATTTAAGATATTATATTAGTTCAGTTAAGTTTTCGTTTTATAAACAGTTTTTTCATAAAATCTAAATCTAACTAAACTCTTATAAAAGAAGTCATAAAATTTAAAATAGAGAGTTAATTATCATGTTTCTCTATCAAAGTTCTTTGGTATCACAAAAAATTTATTCAAAAGCGTTTTAATTGTAGATAAAAAGAAGGTAGTTGTAAAACTTATCTTCCGATGTTTACAAAAATTGTATAGGAAGACCATTCTCAAATAACAAAAAAAAGCTGCCGTCATCAAAAATTAGAAATATTTTATTTTTACTTTCCTTGAAACGTAATAAGATAATTAACTGTGAAAGTAATGTTTTTCATGTTACTAATAAAAAAAATATAGCTGATTTAAGCTGTTTTTCCTTTGACAACTGGTTCGTATTTTTTTCCACAATGTCGATAGGCCTAAACTGTGCATAATATATAAATAACGAAAGTCACAAAGCAGCAGAGGTATAGCGTGTAACGCCTTTGAGATATTAAAAAAAATTCTAGAAGCGGATGCTGAATCCACACATAATTTTCCTTAATTAATTTTCCTTAGATTATGAATTAAACATGAAAATCTATTAGTATTAAATGACTATTTTGTTTGCTCGTCACTAAAACTTTTACTATTCTTATTATTTATCTCCTCTTAAAATTTCTTTGGTTGATTCTAAATCATAATTTATAGTCGATTTTTTTTTCGTTTTGACTTTCTTTTTCTTTTCGTTTTCTTCCCTCAGTATAACAGCTTGTATCTCTTTCTCCCTTAACCATGCTTGATATTTGGCTACAGATTCTTTGCGTCGTTTGTCCTGTTCAACCTTCTGATCTTCTTTAGTCTAGAAAAGTAACAAGCAGGGTGTTGTTAATTTGAACTCAAAATTGTTTTATTTCTCAAAAGCAATACTTTAGATTGATTTTGTAATTCGCACCATCATAGTATGAAGAGGTATTTAGAGAATTATAGTAGATATTCACCTTTTGTATTTCTTGATTTCTTTGAACTGATTCTTTTCTCACCCTCTCTTCAGTTTCTTTTTGCCATTGAGCATACGTTTTCCCCTTCTCCTTCTCACCTTTAGCTAGCTTTAAATCTAACAGCTCATCGAGTTCTTCTTGACGCTTTTCTTTCTCCACCCTTTCATACTCAGCCTTTTCCTTCTTCCATTGTTCAAATGACTTGGCGTTGCTTAGTTTCGCTTCCTTGTTTTCGCTCTCTTCGTGATGTTCGTTTGCAAGTTGTAACTCCAATGCCGCTTGTTCTTGGGCTTTATATAGCACCCAGTCGTCAAAAGATGTTTTTCTATCACGTGATATTTTCCGCCCTGAAACCTTTCTTTGCGGTTGTGGTGAACTGGCAATTGCTATAGCCTTCGGATCATCTGCGTCAACAGTAACAGCTCGAATCCATTGATTCCAAGGTTTCTCAATGCGATCTTTCTCCATCTCAATAACACGAATATCGTCTGCACTGACACTACAAAATAAAGTTCTTCTGGTAATCATTATTGTATATATTTACCAAAGTTTTGTTCTTAATCAGAACATCTTTAGGCAGCCTTTAATTTGTTTTACTTGATATTATGCTTATAAAAAACAGCGCTAGTTTAGAAAATAACCTTTAAAATTAGTAAAATAATAAATTAACGATACTACCTTAACGATGGACTTTGAATTCTTGATATTCTTCGAACTTTTGGAGTTTCATTTCCATCTGTATTTGTTGTGTTTATCTTTTGTCCACTATGAGGTCTTCTTGGCGCTAATGCTTTATTCCTCAAGATGATTTCTCCATCGCTTGAACCTCTAGCATGTCTGAAATAGAAGTGTCGAATTTGAAATACAAAAGGCACCATGCTGTTAGAGGCTGTAATCCCCCTCCCTGATCCATCACAACGTTTTGTAGTGGTTTGGAAATGAAAAATTGCACTTTGGGAAAGAATAAACTAAAAGTAAAATTAAAAGCCTATTTTTGGTAGAATATGTTATACACGTGTTAACAAAATCTCCGGGAATTTTTAAAAAGAAGAGGATTAAAAAATTTGTAGGTTATTAAAAATGAGTGTGGTTTTTGACTGCTCATGCTGCATAAGGCTCCTTATTTTTGCATTATAAATATTCTGAACTAATTCTCATGGAAGTTACATAACAATTAACCTGATACTTTTGTCTGAACTTACTTCGATGCAGAGAACTTTCTAAGATTACTTTCTGCTAACACACCAGCAACAGCACGTCGTTTAATGTCACGTGAGGGTGGTCGAGGAGATTTCGGCATAGAGGGTAGAAGCTGGAAGGGCTTTGTATTATCTCCATTGCTCTTTACTTTTGTTTTTAATATAGGTAAGCTTGGGGAAACAGGCCTTCCATTATCGGGTTGTGCTTTACCTACTGTTAAATGTGAACCAGTTTTTGTCTTTTCTGTTATAATCGGTGAAACAGATCGGATTTCGGGATTATTGTTATGATTATTATTAACTTTGAGTGTATTATTAGATTTTTCTCTTACTAGCTTATTATCCTTACATTGTGATTCTATTGTCCTTTCCTTCAACTCTCTCTCTTTGCTTCGCAGAGTGAAAGTATTTTCCCTGTTAAGTTCTTCGTTTTTCTCCACCGTAGAGGTACTAATTCTGTCATCCATAGGAATTTGTTTTGAAATAAATTTATTTATATAGTTTAACATTCTTACATTACTTCGACACATGTTGTCGAGAGCTGTCTCACCTGATTTATCTGTGAGCTGAAGAAGCTGCTCGAATTCAGTACCAGCCCTCTTTTTTATCTCTTCCACGCATTTTAAGCTCGACGATGAAATAGCAGCGTGGAGGAGCGTGCGACCTGTTATCTTGGTAGTGTAATTCAAATCAAAGTCTTTGTAAGTCGTCAACATTGTTTTAAGGCTGGCAATTAAACCCCTAGAAGCACTTATAAACATCGTAACAAATACACGGGTGTCTTCACCAATTTGTTGCATTGGAACGGATACTCTCCTTCCTAGTGACTTTGAATAACCTTGTAGCGTTAAAGTGACCAATTTCAACCATAAATGATCAACGGTAACTATAATCTCACTTTCATTCGATACCTGTATATCTTCTAGTGTATCATTATCTGCCAAAGTCATTCCATTAAATTCTAAAATCTGTATTTCACATGGTATGCCATAAAGTTTTTCAATTGTTGTTTTTGCTAAGCGAACTGTGACGGAGGGTGAAAATAATACCCGCTCATAAAGATCAGCTGGTAGTTTAAGAATTACTGGCATTGACATTTTGAAAAAAATCTTAAAAACTTCTTCTTCGCTTACATTTATTCGTTTATTTTATGTAAATATCTTTTATTTTTAAAGTGTTCTTATTTACCCTATAAGCCTTGGCTACAAAGGAATTTCTTAAAATTCTTTATGTTTGCTTTTCTTTTCTTTAATAATGACATTACAAAAATATTGAAATTTATTTGATTCTACAAATTAGCATACAAGTTGCTACTATATTAATTTTTATATCAATTTTTTAAAAACATCTTCTACAATTCTCTAGGAGAATTTGTATTAGCAGTAACGACGGAATTCTATCTAATACGATTTTTTCCGCCTGGTAAAATAATTTTGACAGAGGTACTAAAAACTTGAAGCAGTTTGCTTTGCTTTCCACAGTACTTTACTGTAGAGGTACAAATAAAAGCTGAAGAATTGACAGTACTTTATGAATAGAACATAAAAACAACTGATTGAACGAATCTTGTTCGAAGAGAAGACGAACAAAAGATATTGTTAGCCTAAATTATATTTCTGTTGCCGGAGATGCTTCTGTTTTAAAGTATGTTAAAACTAATTGGAGAGACTAACTTTTTTAAAACTCACAAAATATAAGCTTCTTGGTTAGAACAAAGTGTAAAAAGAAAATGTTTGAGTATTTTAATACCAAGATGTTTGTCACTCAGGATATTCTTATAAACACATTTAAAGGGCGAGAACACCATTAGAGTTATAGCCAGTATACCATAATTTATTTGAATTTTGAGCTAAAAATGTTGACGAAGAGAAAGGTATGGGTGGTACATATTTTTTCTAGATTTTAGACAATCCTGGACATAAATTGTGGCAAAAACATTTTTTATTTGTTGTTTTTTATTTTAGATCCCCCCTTCCCCCAATTAAATGTTGTTTGATTTGCCGCAGTGCTCAACATTGAGTTGGAGGGAGGGGGGATACTTGAAGACTTAAATATTAATAAAACTAGTTTTTGCAACAATATTATTTCCAGGATTGTAGCAAACAAGCTAGGAGTTGCAAGGAGATTCAATATAGTAATAGACAAAATAATGATTTTATATTTATTTAACACTTTATTTATTTTACATAACAGTGTGACGAAGGTACAGGGGGTAATATTACAAAGGAGGATTTAAAGGTAAAGGGATTATATTACAAAAGGTTTATATGTTCACCATGTGTTATTCTGTACTAGTAATCATCTCAATATTTTCATGTATCGAATTATATTGTTGTTGTTGTTTCACGTGATCATTTTATGAAATACTGCTTGTTTGTGTTTATCTAATACATTGTGACATACAGTTAGTTTTTTATTGACTTTATAAATGAAAAGATGCAATATTATCATTTAGTCTCCGTGTGAGCGTTCTCGCTTACTTTAGAAGTTGGCATCGTAAAATATGAAGGGTTATACGAGAGCAAGTGTGTACCTTGATCAATGCTAAGATTTCTCTTTTTCTCAGTTTTATTTGCATTCATGTTAGGTAGGGTAGTTGCATCGAATGTTTTTTTACTTGTGGTGAAACCTTGATCATCCGTAGCATAAGGAGTTTTTATTTTACGGAACAGTATAACATTGATCATATTCTTTCTCCACGTTCGGTCGATCACACTGTAGATGATAGGGTTTATACACACAAGAAGCGGGTAAGTAAGTAAAGCAATAAATGCAAGAATCATATACTCCTGTTCGTGCATTTGATAATTCACTTTGCTGAGATATATCCAACCAACCCTATTCGGTAAAGTACAAAATATAAAAGCCACTAGCATGCTGAATATCATTTTCATGGTTCGTTGGTTTTCACTAAGTTTTCGATCTATACTCAAATGGAGAGCCGTGACGTCTATCTTTGAAAGCTTCGATTGCAGATTTAACTTCTCGTAGATTTTGTAGCACAAAACAGTAAGAATAAGTCCTGGAGTCAAAACGTAAAACGCAAGGAGAAAGCAATTGTAAGTTAGAGAATCGTTTCTGACATCGGCCCAACCCTCTACACACATCCCGAGATCGTCTACTTTGTATATTATAGGAAGAGGTAAAGCTGTAATCATGGCAACTACAATGTTTACAATAACTCCGATAGAAAGCATCGTTTTTGTCACTTTCTTAGAAGATTTGATAATGGTAAAATATCTTTCTACTGCCATAACGAGCAAGAAACCAACGTAGAGCAAATCTCCCATAATCTTACCTCCCCTTAGTCCCTTGCACATCAAACTACCGTACAGCCAACGATTCGTCCAAAATAACGGCACCGATAAAATAAGTTGCATGAACGAAAATATCAAGTCGGATACAGCTAGTATTTTTATAAGGTACTGGAAGTTTGAAACGTCTTTGTTTCTATGAGCAACGACAATGACCGCTGCATTTCCAAAAATACCGGCAACCGACATTATTGTTGCAAATGTTGCCACAGTTACAGAAAGTTCAGGTTTGTATTCGACAGTTTTAATTGGTACTTCTAATTCTTTTTCTACTTCACAAAATGTCAATTTTTTTCCTCCAGAGCCCATTTGGAATAAATCACATGTGCAATTCTCTAAAGGTACGTTGAATGTTTTACAAACTGTTTCTAGTTGGCTATATATTTTTTCTTGTGTAACAACGGCAGGTTGCGTTTGAGGGATTTTTACAGTTGATTCGTTTTGAGTGTCTGCTGCTAATGTTGTGCACAGTACCAAGGTAAGTAACAGCTGTTGGACTAGTGGATATGACATATTTGAGTCGACCTGAATATAAATAAATAAATAAAGATAAAGGTAATCAATAACAAAACAATATTTATTGTAAATGCTTCAGAAGAATATATCAACGTGGTCCATTATGGTTTTCCCTCTTTCTGTACGTAGCCTAAAACGTAGCGTAATACTAGCAGGAATACTAGCAGGAGCATCGTATTTTTCTTGTAATTGGGGTTTCAATTTTAGAACTTAAAACAACACTGGAACATAGTTTGGACCAGATCAAAAAGATTATCATAGAATAATAAAAAACTTCTAATAGTTGGCACAAACTTTAAGGGCTCATGTCAAACAATATATTTTTGTCAGTCCATCATAATAACTTTATATTATAAGTTAAAGCAAACAAATGTCATGAACGTGTTAAGATAAACATAAACAAACTTTTCACGTGAATATCATGAATTGTATAAGATCAATGGATAACGGAATACTGTTTGATTGGTTTTTTATTTGTACTTCACTTAAGTAAAGTGCTACTCCTAAAACAAGACTTCCTCTTTGAGAAATATTAGTTTTTTCTACTTCAGTTACTATTTACGTTAGCTAAACAACCTTTTTGATGACAGACGTTGAACTAATAATATATAATGTTGCGAAAATTGCGGTTTATTAATAAATACAAAAACTTAAAAATGAAAGTCTAAGAAAATAAATTGATTGAAACTGATTCGTGGCAAAAAATACACATAGGCACGTTAGACATTATTATATATTTGGAAACTATTTTACTCCGCTGGTAGAAATAGTTGAGTTCATCGATGCTGCGGAGTTCATACTGACGAATTCAATAAAACTTCTCTATCTACAAATCACGATATATCGTTTCTTCTAAATAGCATTTGCAAAATATAGAAAGTCAAAAAAGTCAAAATTAGAAACCGACATAAAACGAATTGCGAAAAATGTGCTCCCTAGCCTTTGCTCCTTTATTAAAATAAGGTATTTCATATTATATAAAAAGTGCCTATTTATCTCCAAAAGCCGTTCTCTCAAATTCAACCAGAATTAGTTTATTTCAAAGTACTTAAAAACACTGGATTACACCAAAGTTACCCAAATAACTGACAAAATAAAAACAAAGCAATTTACAGTTAGCTAGAGTTTGATGACGTGTTTCTGCCTTCTTCAATTCAACGTTTCTACTGTAAAAGACTTCTTCAATTCAACGCTTCTACTGTAAGAGACTTCTTCAATTCAACGCTTCTACTGTAAGAACATTTATTTTATCATCTTTCTCATCATTATTCATCAGATGATTCATACAAACACAATCTAAAAACACCTACAAACCCCACACTAACATAAACAAAATTTAATTCTCAATTTACCTTTGTTATTAAATCTTGACTTTTCTTGTTAGCAACTTGTTTGTTCTGTTCTACTTTCAATAAAATGTTCTAATTTTCTTTTCACTTTAAATACAATATAGTTCTGTCTAGGCAAACATGAAATAAGATAGCAATATAAATGAGTTGTTGAGTTTTCAAGTAAATATACACAAAATCTATCACTAAGGTAAACAAACTACAAAACATTGATGTGTGAAGGTAAACATTTTTGTTGACGTTGAGTAGGCATGAAGCAACCTCGTTACTTATTTCTTGAGTAAGTTAATATATAAATGAGAAGGAAAGCTTAAGTACGAGATTGCATTATTGACGCGCTTGCATAATACGAACTTAATAAGGTTAATGCTACTTTTAACTAAATTTGGCTTAGAGGTATTTTGGGTAAGGCGATAAGCTTGTTTCCTTTAATAGACAAAGAATAAAAGGATTTACGTATGTATCGATTTCTTAAGCCAGAAAATAGCCATTCCTGAAATGTATTACGTCATATTTGTTTCTTTCTGTTCAAGAATAACGCTTCTATCCGATCTATAAACGGCGTTGAATGATATACGTTATTACATGCTGAGAAGAAATCCAAATTTAGAATTTGACTGCAACATCTTTTGTCTTTTTATAATCATCTTAAATAAATTACGGTTCAACCTTTTAATTGGCTTTTAAAAATGCCTTTCATTGTTCACATGGAAATGACAAAACTCGTTTGAATGCATTTGCTATAGTTTTTGAAGGACTTTCAATGAGTATGGTTGGTTTCAGCAAATTAAAATAGGATCATTGTTTTGACAGTCAAAAGCTCTTATTCTTTTAATACCGTTGAATATTTCCCGTCGCCAATGGTTTTCGAACGCAAAAATGACGTTTTAAACCAATCAAATCACTGGATTTGCAAATA
>JAYJMI010058882.1:0-22020 GCA_036873855.1 Sarsia tubulosa
AATGTAGTATCTTTCTTCGGTAATATGCTTGAGTAGTATATCTTTGTGTTTGCCATTTCTTCACGTAAGAATAATAACAATCTACCGATTTTGTTTGTTTACGAGTAAAAACAAGTGACTACGAGAGACTACACATGAAAAAATAGAGACTACAAGAGAATACAAGAGGCTACGAGTGAAAAATAGGGTTTACTAAAAATAGCGTGACTACGAGAGACTACGATTTAAAAACAGTAAAGTGAGACTTAAAGTGAAAATTATACACTACGAGAGACTATGACTATTATAGTACCGTGTCTCTTGTTGTTTTAATAAATCTTGAGGTTAAAAAACGTGTTTTCAAAATTTTGAAACACTAACTAAAAAAAATAAGAAAAGAAGTCATGCCAAAACGAATACGTAACTTGGAAATTCCCACTAAAATTCCCTTAAAAAATATTGCTAAATTTACGTAAGAATTAATATGTAAGAATGTGATATAATTAGACTGGAATATATATAATTAAACTTTAAATGAAACACATAGAATGAAAACACATTATAGCCAAAAATTGTTCTTTATAAATATATTTTTAGCTTTTTACAAGGGAAATCGTGAGCTATACATATTTACATAAAAATTTCATAACGTCAAATTATTATATTAATGATATTATATAAACTAAGTATGATACTGTGCATAAATAAAAACTTCAGCAGAATGGAAAAAGTCAAGGGTAATAAAAGGTAGTACAAAATAAGCCTGTGCCCAAATCCAATATGGAAAGTGTAGAGAAAAGTTGTATAAAAGTATGAAAAGTAAGTAAAGCAAAATATGTAGAGGATAAAAACGCGTGCAGGGACTATATACATAAATAAGATTCAAAATAATTGATTGGTTCTTCAGTTTTTCAGTTCAACTAACGGTTGAATTTTAAATCGATAATTTAGTAAACAGCATATTGGCTGTTTCAAAACAAAACAGTCAGAAATATGCTAGGTATTGGAGATTTTGTGATCTATGGCATTACTTGGTCTGTAATAATTTTAGAAATAAAAATTGTTCACTAGTTTCATTTTCTCCCAAAATAAACATATTTTTAAATTGGATTGCTTCTACTGAAAAAAATAAGCGGAATCACAATAATATATTAGGTATAAACAGATAAGGAAATTATATGTAATAAAGATATCAATCAATCCAATTCGTAGTTCTGAATTCCCAATAGATAAAAAAGCAAAATGCAAGCACGATGAAAAAACAATGGTGGAAAACAACATATTATTTGATCAAAATAGATGCTATTTTTAAAGTCTTTTTTATTGTCTTTGACTATAATAGATTATACGTTTGATGCTACTTTTGGAATATTTTGTTTTATTTTAATTGCTTTTTTAGTTTCAAAACGGTTGTAGAAATTGATTTTCCCAATCTTTGTTTTTTTACCTTCAAGATACTAACACGCTGAAAGTGTTTAAGTTAGTCTCTTCACGAACACCATCAAAATGGTCAGAAAGAGAGGTCGTTAGTAAACTGGAAGAAATTTCAACACCCACAATGTTGCTTGAATTACCAGTTCCAATATCGGTTGAGTTTGGAGAGTCTCCTGAATGACAAAAAAAGTTATCCTATTTATAAGAGCTATACATAAACACATGAAATATGCTATTTATGAAGTAAACCAATAACGAATTACGAAATTATTTTGAGCTGCCGCTTGTCATTTTTGGTTTTAAGATCCTCAACTGAAGTGAGAATCACAAACTAAGAAACATGGCACCAAAAAAATACAAAAGTAATTTATTTAATAGCTGTTCTAAGGCAGAACATATGCTAGTCTTAGCATAGAGCCTTTGAATCTGAGGTACGCCTTAAATTCTGTTTTCTATGCAAAACATAACTTTAGAGGGTAATAAATCCACCATGACTTTAATTATGTTATTTAAATCTCATGGGAGTTTCAATTTACGATATAGATATGATATATATTCCAAGGGGGACAATTTAGTTTCTTAAAACAGTACGTTTTGAGAAGAAAAAAAAATATACTTCCGTAGAAGTTTTTTGTAGATCAAGCTTTTTTCTTAGTTCCCAGTTCCTAAGTTGTTTAAAAAAGTCGTTTAAAATGGTTTGGAACTTATGCTGTTTCCAAAGAACCCTATAGTTTTATATGCGAAACTGGCTTACAAATCGAAACTAATAACATTACTAACTAAAAACTGATAAAACTGAAAAGTACTGATTTTAAGTTGAAAATTTAAAACTAACATTGGACCAATTTTTAAACTTGGTGAATTTAACAAGCTATCAATAAATTTTTCTATCAAAGATTTTTTGAAAGCGAGTTTGGTTTGCTATATCCTATTTAAAAAGAAAAAAAATCTAAAGATCCCTTACCTAGTTGTCCAGTTGTTGTTTTGAAACAAAGAAGTTTACGTCTCTAAAATATGTAATGTAAGTATTATGCCATTCAAAGGTACTTAAATTTGTTAGTCAAGTTTCTATTTGGACGAAGACTTTTCATGTTAGTTTAAAATTTCCATTGTTCTAAATTTCGATGAAGACAACTGTTGAACGAAGCATTATAGAAGTAATTGATAAAAAAAGGAATTTTACATCATTAAAAGTAGTTACAATTTTGACTTATTAGTCTTGTCGAAAGTATCATATATAAATCTAATAAAAAAGATAACTAGAACCAACATTTGATTTGAAAACATGTCAGAGGTCGATTTTTTGAATCATGTCCCGTTCATGGTTTGTGAATGTGCATATACGCACAAAAGTAAATAATTTTGCAGAAAAATTGATTAGGTTTTTATGTCTTTTCAGTCGTAACAGAATATTTGCAAACTGCTAAAAACTGGTATATAAAAAAATATTTTTTTAACATTACCTGAAGATTATATACACATATAGCTACCGTGATACATAGTGCCAATGAAAGAGAGGTCCATACCCCTATACTTAGGATACGACCTAAAGAAAAATTCAATAACAAGTATATTAAATAAACCCCTGATCAATCAATACCAAAGTATTAACAGGCCCGTTTAAAACAAAGGTTTAGGCTAGCCTTGGGAAAGGCTGAATCAGATGAAAGATCTTGTATATTATAAACGTTTTATTTTCAAGATGTTTATTTTACAAAAAAGTTTCTTATTAAGGTACGTTATTAAGGTACTTACTTACTTACTTGCTTAATTTTTGTTTCCGTATTGTAAAGAGCATTTTGAAGTCAAAAAAGTTGATAAGAATCACCTCATTTGCGGTATACGTAAAATAACTCTGAACTTTGTAAAATGCTCAATATTCTTCTTGGTTTCTTTTATTTATCGGATTTAAAATTCAAATATCTCAAAAACCACATATAGAATTTGGCTCAAATTTAAACAGGATACTACTGAAGTTAAAATATTTCAGTTCACAAAATGTCAATAGGGGTTTGTTTTTTTGGCCAAAACAGATGATTAACTAACTTTAATCCTTTCATGTGTAGATTTAGATAAATCTTTTTGCCAGGGAATTTTTTTCAGGACTCCCAAATTTCTTCAAATTAGAGATGATTGAATACATCAATTCAACATCGTTAACTTTAGCAATTTAAATAAATTATTATATTTATTACCGACAATTTCAAAAATATCTCAATAGGCTGCTACCTGATTCTTCATCTTGTTTCTGTAATTTTTTTTCAGTCTGTTTTTGTATTTTTTCTTCAGCCTCTTTCTTTAGTTTTTCTTCAGCTTCTTTCTTTAGTTTTTCTTCAGCCTCTTTCTTTAGTTTTTCTCCAGCTTCTTTTTGTATTTTTTCTTCAGCCTCTTTCTTTAGTTTTTCTTCAGCTTCTTTTTGTATTTTTTCTTCAGCCTCTTTCTTTAGTTTTTCTTCAGCTTCTTTCTTTAGTTTTTCTTCAGCCTCTTTTTGTATTTTTTCTTCAGTCTCTTTCTTTAGTTTTTCTTCAGCCTCTTTTTGTAGTTTTTCTTCAGCCTCCTTTTGTAATTTTTCTTCCGCCTCTTTTATCAATTTTTCTTTCGTCTCTTTCTCTAACTTTGCTTTAATTTTTTTAATCATATCTGTAGTTGTTTTTTCAAAATTTCGTTTGAAGACCACACAGCAAGAGGAGCAACCACTATAGCATACTCCGCCAAGCTTCTTTTTACATTGACACATCGATGAACATGGCAACTGGTTGTTATTGGTTGTAAAATACCAATTTCCATCATTATCTTTGTTGCATGGTAAGCAATGGCTTAACGACACTACTACAATAAGTATGAGTAATTTATTCATAAATATCATGATTATATACAGAGCTTAATTATGTACTATCTTTAAAAATGTTATGGATTTTAAAATATTTATTTATCCCTCTGTGTTTTTTTACTGCATAATATTTTAATTTTTTAATAAGATAAGACTCTTCAAGACTCAGTGTACTTGCATCTACGACGTTAATCAAAAAAGAGTTATAAAGTTTTTCAAACGTTTTACTAATAACAAAAAAGAGAAATTCCCAGAATTTCGCAATACTAAAATAGCACTTCAAAAATTCAAAAATAAACCACAATTCATATTCATTTCAATAAATGTAATTGCAACGATAAATTAGTATCAACCTGGTTTTTAATTTTTACTTTGTTTTTTGCATTTCACACTGCATATGTTTCATTTATTTTAACTCAATACAAGTATTTTTGTGTGAGGCACTTAGAATAACTTTTAAGGCCTAAAAACTACAAAGCTTAGTTACCAGGTTTCAAAATTTATGCATTGTTTTCTTTTTTGTGAAAAAAATAAATAAACAATGCGTGGAATTTTAAGTGCTTAAAAAACAATTTATTCAAATCAATTATTTTCATCACTTAACAAGCAAAATTATTTACAAAAATATATTAAGGTTTTTAGTAAGGTTTTTATTTAGTTAATGTTATTATTCAAAAAAAAAATAGTCGAAGAAAAATATGAGTATTTTTATCTTTTAGTTAATACATCGTTTTATAGTCTCAGTTCCGTTCCTTATATTACACACTGTTCCTAAGAAACAATACACAAAGCGCCATATATGTTTTTAAATTTGATTACCTTTTAATGATATCTAGGAATGCTCGAAAAAAAAATAAAATAAAAGTGCTCGACGAAAACAATTAGTACCTATTGAAAACTTTTGCCCTTGATATATTTTGAGGACCGAACTGAGACTACAAAACTGTGTACTATGACCTATAGATTTGTTAATTTTTGTTTTGTTTTTTGGGGTCAGTTATATGAGAGAAATTCATTCCGGAATGGGATCTCAACTTAGAGCTTTTTTATATAAAATTAACTTTTTTAAGTAGGAAGTTTCGAAATAAAATCTACGATAAAACGTTGTTAACCCTCGTTAACCGAACCATAACGTCCCATATATTCGACCCCTTATACGTTGTATTATCTTAATAGACGGATTTCAAAGTGACGTAGTTTGTTATGATTTTCTCGATAATTCATAAATTCAATAAGGTTATTTCTTTACAATCTTTGTCGTCCAAGAGACACAAATTGCCTGTCTAAATCACCCATTTTAATGCACTTTTTACTATTTGTCATTATTTTAGGTATTTATACTATTTAAATTAAAAAAACACAAAAAAACAGTAATTGGATAGGGATTATATTTGTCACCGTAAAATATATTAACGTGTAAAGTAGCTCTTAAAGCAAATGTAAATATTGAAATCCGTCTTTGTATATTACACTGTTAAGACGCTATTGGAAATTTTAAATAACCGACATCGGAAGCACGTGTTGCGTGTTATAAAGTATACGCTGAAATGTTAAAATAGGATAGAGAATAATAAAAAGTACATAACCAGACACAAACGATATGGAAGTTTCAGGAATAACGAATAAGATATAAAGTTTATTTTCAAAACAAGCATAGTCACGTTTTTTACACCCCTGCCTCTGCGTCCAAGCCAGATCCGCCCCAGTGAAATCCCCATCGAATAAAAACTATTTTTTTGGTTCCCCGGGTAAAACTTTGAATAAATTTCTATCCCCGGTTAAATTTTTATCAAAACAGATCCCCAATCAAAAATTTCTTTGATATTATGACTACTCCGTTGAAAATTACTCAAATTGTAAATAACCTTATTCCCATATCTTCTGTATGGGGTTGAACATCGCTGATCTTGCCATTCAGCCAACAATAAGGTTCAAATGTTCTTATTCAGCTGTTTTTGCTCAGTTATAAGAACGAAAACACACTTTTAGGCAGGACTGTTCTTATTTTTAATGTTGTATATCGAGAAAATCAATATTTATTTTCAGAAGGACAATTTGTTTTGATAAAACAAAGGTTTCTTCACAAGTTAGTTCTATATACTATCGAACTGGTTTGGGATCCATTAATGAGTTTTTTTGTTTATATTTCAATTTAACAGAAGCAAGGTTACTGGTGAAAATCCAGTCTGGGTGTTTTAATCCAGTAGCTCAAGCAGAGCATGTAAATTATTATTTTCATAGTATGTTTTCTCTAAAACACTTAGTCAATAATATTGCATTGTTTAATTTTAGAATAGCATGGTTTCTAAAGAGAATGTATTTTTTGGTTTCGTAATGCAGTAGCTTAGATAAAGACGTTCTAGAAGAATTTAGTAAAAAATTATAATTGCTACTGAACCTGCAAAATTTAGAGAAATTTAGCAAATTAATTTTATATCTTTGACATTTGACAAAGGTACGTAAGCACGTAATCTCGATATTTAGGGGGGGGGTTTTCGTACACCCTATTTTTATTGAAGATCTACCAAATATAAACATCTGGAAAAAATTACAGTATTTTTCTATGTGTAGTTCCAAAGAAAATTGCTATTTTTGACAAAAAAAGCGCAAGTACATTGTGTTGCTTACACATATTGGGTATGAAACACGATTTTCAAAGTGCTGCTGTTGGCTTATTTCTAAACTTCAGAATAAGATATTCAGCACATTGTTTCCTTGTTACTTCTTCTTTTTATTAAGGTAATCAATAATAGATCAAAATCAAAACAAACAGTAAAAGTTACAAAATAAAGATTGAAAATAACACAAATGAGTTGATATATCAGATGTGCTTAGCAGATAAACAATAGCAGTTTTAAGCTTTATTTTAGGGATATATATATTTTATAGGGATAATTATTATACAAGAGACTTTTATTTGAAAAATCTAGTCTAGGATCACTAGTCTATCTGACTTCAAATAGTGAAAGAGGAAAAGTCCTGGAATCGATGTTGCTGTTCTGAGGTCATAGAAATCCTATCTTTAATTCATAGTTGTGTTGCTTTCCAAAAATGTCAAAGCTACATACATAACACTTGCTCTTACGCCTCTGACCAACCTAAAACATAATAATATTGCGCTTTGCTCTAAAAGGAACAATTTTACTTGGAACTATAAATGACTCATATGCATATTACATATAGTTTAATAGAGTAAATGCCTCTGAAATGCAAAATTCTGTTAATTTTGTGGGAAAATCAGTACTACTAAAATATAATGGATACATCAAATCATTTTTTTGTCTTTGTCTTGTCTAATAATATTTTTGCTATTTACACAGCACTTATAAAAAAGTTTTTTACTGAAAAGAAATTACAAAATTTTTGACAATAATAAATGTGTAATTTACAGACCAGATTTTATTATAATACTGACCAGAATTAGTAAAAAAACTTACACTCTATGTTAATTTCTTAATAAAACTTCAAATATTATGAATGATGTTGAGTTATATAATCAATTGCTTTATAATTTTTTTTACAATAACAAATGTGTAATTTAGAGACCATATTTTTTTAAAATACTGACTAGAATTAGTCAAAAACTTACAAGAGTTATTTATGTCTAAAAGAGGCACTGCCTCAGAAAAAAATATTTGCTCATTAGAAGCGCCTTACTAAGTAGATTTTAAAACTAATTTCGTTTTTTTCATACGATATAGAAAAGGTTTAAAACGTCGTTTGTGTAAACTAACGACAATAACGAACGACAATTTCATCCAATCGAATTGCGTGAAATCCTCAACGATTACTATTTTGCTTCCAAAAATAATAAAAATTGAAATTTTCATTTTAGTGTACATACAAAACTACTTGGAATTAAAGGATAAAACTTAAACTGGTTGAATAACTTTACCTTCTCTTTAGAATCGGCTAATAAAAATTTTCTGAGGCAGTGCCTCACTGTTATTAATGCTATTGAGTTATCTAATCACTTGCTTTACAGAAAACTCCTTACAACAATGTGTGTGTAATTTAGAGAACAAGTTTTTTAATATAAAAAAAGTTATCATGTTTGTTAGTTTCTTAATAAAAGTTAAGGTTCTATGCATGCTGTATATTCATAATCGATTGCTTTATAAAAATCTCTTTCGATAATATAATATAAAGATCAATTTTTTTTCAAAATTCGGACCAGAATTACTAGATAAAAGAGTTACTATTTGGGAGTCTCTCTGAGTGTTACTAAAAGTTTGATGTGAATATAAAACTTAAAATTATGGACCATTATCTAAATGCTTATTGGAGACTTTTGACTAAACATTGTAATTTTCTTCTTACGTACAGTATTTTTATTTTTTTGTTAAATTCTAACTCTACTTCTCCTTCATATTTTACACGTTTTATTTCATATGTGTACTCCCTATTATAATTACGTACCCTATCTATCATTACTCCTATATTGTATCTAACTACCAGGTTAAGTATAACCAGCGTGTCAACCATTTTTCTCTTTCTTTTCAATCTATTTAATAGTATATGCCATAACTATCTATCCTATCATATAATATCTATCCTATTTATCATATCTGTCCTAACTTATCTTTTCCATGTATCCTAGCCAACCTATACATACCAATCTTATCCTATTTCTCCAATGTCTTCCATCTAAACCATAGGCTTTATGTACAGAGTGAGGACAATTTTATAAGAACACAAGCATCACTTTTTGACAAGAACAACTTAACAAAGAGGTTTAACTCTAGAATCGCTTTGTCAACTTAGAATAGATAAGAATAAAGCAGCCTAAAAAAGCTCCTGTTCTTATAACCAATCAAAAATAAGAACAAGATACAACTGAATAAGAATTTTTGAGCCTAATTTTGGGCTAAATGCAAAGAACAGCGAGGCTCAACTCCAAATTTACCTATTCTTACAAAAAATAAAGATTGTTTTTTTCATAACTATACTACTAACTATAACTTATCTACTAACTTATCGTAACTATACTACTAACAGACTTTATCTTTAAAGCTATCTTAATATATTTATCATATCCTGCATGTCCTATATATTCGACCTTACCATATCTATTATATTCTATCTTCTGTCTGTTTTATATTATCTATCTTATGTACCTTATCAGTTCTACATATCTTAGATATAATGCCTATCTAATCTAGCCTATCCTTCCTCTATGATATCTTGTTTACCTTCAATATCTTTTGTATCTTATGTTTCTTCAGTACTTTATATACATTCATAGATACACTATTATCACACACATCTTAAGTATTCTATTCACGTTCAGTTTCAAATTGTTATTGTAAGAAATATTGTATTACCGAATTAAAAAAAATGGATAAGAATAATATAATATAATCCTAAGTAAGATTCATAAGATACATAATAAACAGAGAGGGTCAGGATTCGATAATTGTAAGAAAGGGCACTTTTGAAAACGAATTTTTAGTAGATTCATGTAGGGGCAGCGTCAGATATTCGGACCCTCTTTGCTAGAATAGACCCTGCTAAAGGCGCGAAACTAAAGAACATAGATAAATAATGTATATAAGACACATAGGTTCGTGGGCTACTGAAAGTACATATAGTTTATATGGTACATCAGATATAATATCAGATGGTACTATACTAAAGGTACATTAAAAAATAATGTACATAAGATATATACGATACTAAACGTACATACAATAAATACGATACTTGGCGTAGATAAGATACTGAATGTATTTAAGAGAATATGATACTAAAGGTCTAGAGTCTAAAGGTACATAAGATACATTGGATACATGAGGTACATAAGATACTGAAGGTACATAATATAAATAATGTATATAAGATACATAAGATACACAAAGTACATAAGATAAGATACATAAGAGATAATATATATAAGTTATATAACCGTAAAAATACTTGCAACGTGAGATGGAGACCTGTACTCAATTTTATTGTTTAATAAAAATATGTAGTACGCAATAATCTTAGAGACATACAACCTCCCGACTCATAGAGGCTAGTGATTACCGTTTCCATTTAGTAGGGATTATTTATTTCAGCCAAAACTCTTGAGTATTTTCCTTCAGACTAAAAATTGTTTTCAATCAATTTTGTGATGTTACACAAATTTTCTATGTAGTTTTACCTATCTGGTCTTGGAAATACAGCTAAAAATATATGGTCAGTAAATCAAACTGGACCCTCAACTTACTTAATATCGTTTAAAGCAATTGAATGAATAAATCTATATCCTCATCATATTATAGACTTTATTTATATACAAGCATATTATAGTCACTTTCTTTACTAATTCTTGTCAGTATATTTTGGCCTGTAAATTACTATTGTAAGAAATCTTTATAAAGGAATCGGTTAAATAATCTTATAATCTAAATCTATAATAATAAATCCAAAATGATGACATTTCAGAATATACCATTGAAAATAGGTAATTTTTATGAAGACATTAACATACATTGTAAGTTTGTTACTAATTCTGGTCGGTATTTTAAAAAAATCTGGTCTCTAAATTACATTTACTATTGTCAAAAATTTCGTAAATTCGTTTTAGTAAAAACCTTTTTTACAAGCGTTTTGTAAATAGCAAAAATATTATTAAAAAGAAGGCAAAACAATTTAAAGTATCTCTTGCTGGAGTTTTAGTATGTTATTCTACATAAAATTGCGCTTCTTTTGATACCAAAATCAGCTTTACAAAAATTTATTCCCGGTATTCTTGTTTTTCGCCTAGATTTACCTCTGAACGAGTCAGACTACGAGAGACTACGAGAGACTACAAGTGACTACGAGAGACTACAAGTGCCTACAAGCCAGACTATGAGTGACTACGAAAACTACAAGACCAATGACTAAGAGAGACTACGAGTGAAACAATAGAGATTACAAATTACTGAAAGACTACGAGTAAAAAACAAAGACTACAAGTTACTACAAGAAAAAAAAAATACGAGAGACTGCATGTGTGTACTTTTAAATCAACTTAATTTTTTTTTGTTTCGCTTATTGCTAAACATAACTGTTAGTTCATTCTGTATGTTTCTTTAAAAAAATGGTAAATAGTATAATAAAGTTATGCTTGTAAGAGAAAAATATAAACCACTAAACATTAACTGGACCCTAATATTGCAATAAATATAAAGACCAGATAGAAGAAAAGAATTTCAAATATTTTGTTTTTTATTTTCTGGTTTTATGTGTTCTTTTCAGCTTTTTCAATGATTTTCTGCCCTTATAGTTTATTTATTGAATGTAAAAGATAAAGTTTGATTTGTTTTAAACTTTAGAATATGTCAATTCTTCTATCAAAATATAAAAGTTCACGATTGCTTCAATGGTATAATTACCCGGATCATTCTTTCATTAATTATCAACTATCTGTTATTCTACAGAAAAATAAAAGAAAAGAGTACAGTTTACTCGATACATTTATAGAATTTGACGCCTTTTGTTGTGCGTAAGTTATTTTTCTATCTAATGTGTTTCTTTAGTTCAAAGACCTTATTTACAGCTTTTATATTTTTGAGGCAAAGTGCTAGAAACAAGCTCTATCTGCCCCTATGTACGACCCTTTATGTTGAAACTACATTCACTCTTTTGATGAACAGTTCACAGCTAATGAGTATATGACTGTAAAATTCTTATGACTGTAACTGAACTTTCGATTTGATCATTTGAATAACTTCCTATAACAAGTGTTTATTATCAAAACAAGAATTATAGTATTGAGTGAAATTTGATAGAGACAGATTCATGATAACATAATGATATCTTATTGGAAGACAAAGACAAAAAAAAGTAGTAAAGTTTGCCAAAAAAAAATATAGAATTTTTTTGGTAAATCTGGTCTTGATGATGTTAAGATCCAGTTTTTCTCTGCATCCTTACTTTAAGGTTCAGGTCTGGGTCCAGTCAATAGAACAGGATCCAGTCTTTTTCAACGGCTTCCAATAATGTTTCGTTTCGTTTGTTTTTTTGTTTTTTGACTATATCATTTTTCAATTTTTAGTTTTCTTAAGTTTTATTAAAAACAACAACATGTACTATAATAGTCAATAATCTCTTGTAGCGTATATTGTTCAATTGGTCTCTGGTTTTCCACCCATAGTCTACCATAGTCACACTTTAACTCTATTTCTTCACTCGTAGTCTCTTGTAGTCACTCGTAGCCTACTTGCAGTCACTCATAGTCTCTCGTAGTCCACTCGTAGTCTCTAGTACTCACTTGTAGTCTCTAGTAATCACTTGTAGTCTCTCGTAGTCACTCGTAGTCTGACTCGTAGTCTATTTTTCCACTCATAGTCTCTTGCAGTCCACTTGTAGTCTCTTGTAGTCACTCGTAGTCTCTAGTACTCACTTGTAGTCTCTCGTAGTCACTCGTAGTCTGACTCGTAGTCTATTTTTCCACTCATAGTCTCTCGTAGTAACTTGTAGTCACTCGTAGTCATTCGTAGTCACTCGTAGTCACTCGTAGTCTGACTCGTAGTCACTTGTAATCATTCGTAGTCTCTCGTAGTCACTTTAGTCACTCGTAGTCACTTGTAGTCACTCGTAGTCACTCGTAGTCTGACTCGCAGTATATTTTTCCACTCATAGTCTATCGCAGTCACTCTTAGACTCTATTTCTTTACTCGTAGCCCCTCGTTGTCACATTAGTAGGTATAAAAATAAGAAAATACGAGAAATAAATTACCAGTGAACCTTCGGAAAAATATCTTTCCTGAATTTCTTTTTTGAAAGTATTATAGTAAAAACTATAAAGATCCGATCCTATTTAGGGGGAAAATGAGTTTGAAAAATGGTTCTGGTTCCTCTTTTATCTTACTTATAGTATCCAATATGGAAGGATGAATTTAAACAGTAAACATGTGTATTCATAAAATTGAGTATTTGCATGTCTATTCTTAGCCTAGTTTTGGCCATCCTTACCAATAAAAAGCTGTACGGAAAAATGCTGTAGCTGGAAGTACGCTTTGTTTTTTCTTTTTAATTTTTTTTGCGGTTTAAAGAAAAACGGACTATACCTAGCTAGACTATTCTTAAAACATTGGCTCGCACAGGAACTGCTACACTTAATGCTAGAATGCTTTATATCTTTTATTATGATGTGCCTTAGAAAGCGACAAACTTTATATAAAAAAACGAAGTAAATCAAAGGAGGGGTTCGGAAACTTCCTAAACCTCAAAGCTATTCATATGGGGCAAAATTACATAGAACACCTTTATCTTAGAACACCACTGTTAACTTCCTCCGAATTTTGACTGAAGTAAAAGCAATTGGAATTTAACATTCGATATGACAATTAGTGATTTGGACGTTAGAAGCCCATTTTGTCATTTTGCTCATAATCTTCTTTTTGAGGTAACAAAAAGTAAGGCTTATTGTTATTATCAGACTATCTACAAATTAACTTTTTTTTAAAAAAAAAAAGCCCGGCGAACATCGACATCATTAACTTTAGCTGATTAATTCTGTCCCACGTAAACTATTTTCAGTTTACTTATTTGCCAAACTGCCTAGAGAAATATTTAATGACTTGTTTATTGTTATTAAATGTTTTTAAAAAAAAGACTCGGAATAGTTTAGTGTACAGGTTGCTAATATTTCTATTTATAATATGTTGAATTGGAGCCTACAGTACTCCAGGGATGACAGAACTACTTGTTAGGAACGCGGATACGCTTGTCACGGTTTCCGGAACACATCGCATCCTTGGCGAGCCACTCCGCGGCGTCTACCTGTACACAGTCAGCGAAAGTCAGTCAACTCGTCCTGTGCAATGCAGAATATAGATGAAATGTGAACGTATATTATTAGTTCACGAGTTGCTTAAAATCTACTTTATTTTTTTTTATTTGTTCATCTCTTTTGATTTAGTTATGCGTCATAAATTTTTAATTACTTAAAGTTTGGAAATGTTTAAGTTTTATAAAAAGTTTTAATTATAATTACTCTTAAACTCAAACTTTTTTATTTCTAAGTAGCGGTACACAAATGGAAAATAAAATCAATATATTCTGCCCTAGAAGTAAGGAAAAAGTCTACGTAAATAAGGTTTAGACTTTCTTTTGTTATAAAAATTTAGAGCTAGAAAGCTCGGTCGACTTTTCTATTTACAGAGTGTATTATAAAAAGTGCCGTTTACACACTCTATTATCGAGGAATAGCATATAAGAACAAGTCTCCATTTTGTCTCTTCAATTTATTTTTTAACTTTATACACGGAAAAGTGTGAATTTAAACGATAAATAGGTGTATTCAAAAAATTGTGTATTTACATGACTATTCTTAACACATTTGCTCGCATATGAACTGCTTTACTTAATGCTAGAATGCTTTATATCTTTTAGTATGATCTGCTTTAGAAATTATCGATGTTCAAAGTTCAATGAAGCGACAGCTTTTATATAGCACACGAAGCAATTCATAGGAGGGGTTTGGAAACTGCCTAGAACTCAAAGCTATTAATATGAGCAAAATTACCTAGAACACCTTTATCTTAGAACACCACTGTTGACTTCCTCTAAGTTTGACTGCAATATGACTGTGAAGTGAAATCATGTTAAAAGTTTATTACTAAATACTTTTTTTTTTACAAGCGTAACACATCTAGTAAATCTATTAGAGCAGGATATAAAAAAATTTTAAATAGTTGTTGAAATATTTTTCTTTGAAAAAAAAATAATTTGAAAATAAATTAAAGAAAGATATTTAGAAAAAAAAAAACTTTATCTGATCTTTAAAATATTAGGGGCCGGTTTTCTCAGCGTCCGCAGTTTATAATCGGGCTTTTCTTAGGGTCCCACTCTTGGTCCAGGTCCGGTTAATATAGTATACCGCCTTTTTGTGGCTAACTTTCTTAACAATTATTAAAATACTTTGTTTAATTTTAAAAATTGCTGGTCAAGTTTTACTCCTAATTAGGTTACACTTATTTATTAGTTTATGGTTTTCTCTCATGAAATAGGAAGACAAGATCACGATTTAAGACTCTGTAAATGGAACTATTCTTTTAAGTTTGCCTGATGTTCAACATAACTACTGAGAGTAGTTGGAATAAACTATTTGAAACTATACTTCACTACTTTATCCTATTACTTTTAAATAAAGTCCATAATCCGTGTGATAAATGAGTAACACCAGATTTGCTAGCTACGTTGTTTTTTACTTTGATCTAGGAACACTCGTTTTTTCAAACTGAGTTTAGGTAACTGTGATTAAAAGCGTAGTAAAGTTGCGTTAGAAGTTTTTTGTTCAAGAGATGGCGTTTTTTTCAAATAATTCGAGCGCTTTTCTAGATTTTAGTTCGTTCAATTTTTGTCAAAAGTAGGCAAATTTTCATAGAAAAAATATTAATATAAAGGTATTGTCACCGTCATCAAAAATGTTTAAACTAAAGAGGGTCGACAATAACGTAATGATTCTTTTGTAAATTGTATTACTTCTTTTAAAAACGCTAACTACTAAAAATTGATGCCGGAAATTATTTCATCAGCAAAAATTAATAAAAAGAAAAGTAACCAAGAAAAACCAAAGTTTAAATCTAAATTATAGCAAAATATTTCATTGTAAAGGTTCCGATTGATAAAGAACATGGATTGCTGAAAGTCTATCAATATACTAAACTCGATTTTAAAAATCGGCTCATTGTAAAATCGTCGAAAATAGCACTTTAAGATATTAAGGCCAATATCTTCTTGTATAATCAATCCTCATTAAATCCTCGCCGGCGAGTAATTTAGCGTACAGTTACAAAATATAATGATCTTTATTTTTTTGATGACAATGCATTTTAGAAAATTTTAGGGGCTTACAAACGTTCTATGATTTTTGTATAAAAATATTCCTTTTATGGAAGTTAAAGTATTTTTTTTACTTACCGTTTGTTCAAAATATCAATAAAACAAAAATCAATTAATTTTTATTTAACAACAACTTTCTCCCCGGAATATTTCACTAAAAATCACAACTTTCTTTATTCTTAGTAAATGCTTGATTTTAATAAAATATCACTATCAAAAAATATGTTATAAATCTAGATGTTCATAAATTTTGGCATAATGCCAGAAAAGTGAGCTAGTTCTATCATTAGTTATCTTTTTTCTCCTCAAAAACAACAAAACTTTATCTAGTTAAATAAGTTAAATAAGTTAACTAGTTCAAGAACTTGTATTTATATTTTATTTCAAATAGCGCTATCCTTTTTTTACTCAGCATTTGTCTAATTATCGTCTATTTCGAAACCCAGGAGAAAGATATTGATTAAATTTATTGCATTATTTTTTGACGACTGGAGAAACAGGTATAGGAATATAAAAAATTACATTTAGGTGTGTAAAAAGAGCCTGGACACTATTTAGAGGGGGTAAAAAGCATTTTTATGTTTAATTCTAAGCAAAAATCCATATTTGTAACTTTTTCTGATTGTTAAGAAGTGATCAAATTTTTTGTGTATGCTTATTTTTCGACGAGGATTTCAAATAAACACTTCGTTTTTTTCTGAAATTGAAGTTTTAAAATCCATAATGGCAGATGGCTTACGGTAAAGAATTGCATCATTATTTTTGAGATTTCTATAAACTTGACTTTACTAAACTGTTTGCTAAATAAAACGTTGAACTACGCCTGCATTGAGTGAAATAATAATTAAATTTACTACGCATTGACCGACCCATACATGGCTTTAAAAAAGTGATAAAACACGAAATTTAGCAAATTGTCACTTTTGACATTTCCCAAAAATTGACTTTACTAATATTTAAAAAAGATAAATTAAGCATACTTTAAACCAAAAAGGCAGGGTGAAGTAATAGTTGACTATTTTACGAACGGCCCACCTACTATACATAATTTACAAAAAACAAGCTAACTTTAAGACAGGAACTGAAAACTCCTTCGAAAAATTCGATATCGTTCAAAAGTTATGTAATATGCAAATCCTATATTTGAGCAAATTTGAGCATACTTTATAAATCATAATTAAGAAGAAGAATGAAAAATTTTAAATTACAGTTAAAAAATAGGATTTTGTTGAGCCATAACTAGAGAACAAAAAGGAATTGTGGAAAGATATTTTCAGGTTTTACTAAAGTCAGTATGATCTTTCTATTAGGCTATTTTCGCAGTATTGTACCTTTAGGATTTTTGACTAAATTATATAATCCCTTAGATGAATCATATATAGAGCATATATTTGTGTTTTTTAATATAACAAAAACAATGCTAAATCAATGATTTAATTTACCCGGTATCAATGAATTTATATCGATGCTTATCTAAAATATTCTTATTATTAGTCATTGCTTCTAAAAAAAAGTACTTCAAGTGTTTTATGAGTGAAACTTTAATGTTGTTTTTATAAACGGTAAAAAACAATCTCAAGTGCTGAAATTAGAATAAGTTTTTATCTCCTCCTCTTTTCAAAACGTCAATATGGATGCAAGGGGAATTATCCCATCAAGTTCCCTTACTGAATTTTCTGTGTTAAATACAGTGAACTTAAAAAAAGGCATTAAGACCTGTATCAAAGTTAGTTCCAATAACGCAAAAAATAAATAAGCAATTATTTTCCTTTTTTCGAATCCTATATTTTAATTCTAATATTGTTTATGGCGCGCCTAAAGCAGCAATAACACTAACATATAAAATATTACTAAATTCGTAAAGATAAAACTTTTATAGAAATATACTAATATTTTGCTATTATTACAAAAAAATATCGTTAAATAGAACTTTTTCTTTTTTCTGATTTTTTTATTTTGTAATATTTTTTTGGTTATTAATATTATAATAAACAGCGCTTGAAGAATCTATTACATTTATGTCCAAGAATGTTCATTTAGGGGTGTTTCGCTAGTCATTTGATCATTTGACCATTTGTTGTTGTTCCTAATTTCAACTATTTTAGACCTTTATTTATTTTTTTTGTATTAGGAGTATTAAAAGAATACATTGATTTGATTTGATTTGATTTTGACTTTCAGTTTTGTCTTATTATTTGCTGGGTTTTGATATTTCATATTATTAAACTATTACTATTGCATGAAATAATAAATAATGTTCTTCAGACAAAATATTTTTCTGAAACACATCAACAAAAAGTGCTTTTCCATGAAATAATAAGCACCGATCTTTAGAATTGAAGCTCTTCTCGGTCATGTAAGGTGCATGATTAGCTCTCAATGTTCTTTTTAAATGTCTTATTAGCAAAAGGTTTTGCTAAAAAAGCCACACTAGTCCCTCCGGAGGGAAATTTGTGGTATATACCACATTATGGGGTTTACAATGTTAACAAAGGAAAATAAGAGTTGTATATGATTGTGATTCTATGTACAAAGAGCGTTCCTTAAATATGGAACTTATATCTGGACCAGACTAAACTAATTAACTTTTAGGTGTTCTTGTAAGATTTAGACAAGAATATATAGTTTTCATGGCTGATATAGAATCAATGTTTTACCAGGTCAGAGTATCAGATAAACATTGTAGTTATCCGACGTTTCTCTTCTAATAAAAATGATAATTTACATTCTGACCCAGTAGATTTTGAGATGAAAGTTCATATATTTGAAGGTACATACTCTCCAGCTTGTAGTAATTATGCTTTAAATAGAGATTTTTAGATCATGAAGAAAAGAACAGTATAAAGTTGGAACAAGGTTTGAAGAGAGGTTTCTATGTGAATGATTTACTATGTCTACAGATGCAATAGCTACAGGTATCAGTTCAATCAATGATGCAAGAACTGCTTGGTTTCAAATTAAAAAAATTGTAAGTAATACCAAGGAGCTGTTTGATAAGATTCCTGATTAATTTAGAAGAAAAGGTGCAAAGCGTCTTGATCTAACCAATAAAAGGTTTCCAACAGATTCTTATCAAAGCCAAGGTTAGAATTAACAGCTGCAGTATTTCAGCAAAGGTAGCTAATCAATTGAGAAAGGAGCTATTGTTAGTCATTAACAAAGAATATTCCTTCACTGACAGTCAAATTGTCTTGGCTTATATCAAGAACAAAATCTATGGAGGCATGTCAATTCCTCGAATAATCCTGTAGATTTAGCTTCGAGGGGATTAGATATGAACCACAAAAAAGCTGAAGTATGGTGGGTCCTGATTATTTTTGGAAAAAGGACAGTGTTTAGTCATTCATATGATGAGATTAATAAAGTAAAGAAGATTCATGTGAAAGCAATAGCATGGCGGATCGATTAAAAAGAATTGAATGCTGCAGCAAACTAAAAAAGGTTTTCGCATGGGTGGTTATTTATAAGGAGAAGTTGCTCAAAAAATCAAGAAGAACGACAACAAACAAGGTATGAATACTATTAATGTTCATATCTTACAGCTATCTGAAAACTTAATTCTTAAACTCTATCAAAATGAATGCTTCTTATAGGAAAAACAACACCTAACGTTTAAAGAGAGACAATTTGTCAAGAAAAGTTCACATTTGTTCAGTCTTGATCCTTATATTAATGAAAATTGGCTTATTAAGTGTTGGAGGTAAACTTAAGAAATCTACTTTAAATTGCTCATATACTCATCCTGTTTTACTTCCTAAGGAAGGTTATGTAACGAAGCTAATCATCGTGGTTGTCTTCAACAGCACACAGTGGTGAAGTTAGAAGCAAAGGATTTTTGGCAATTAGATGCAACTCAGCTGTGAAGCAGATTATATCAAGATGTGTCGAATGTGAAAGATTGAGAGGTGCAGCATGTCAACAAAAGATAGGCGATCTACCTAGTGACCGTTTACATGAAGCTGCTCCATTTACATATACTGGGTTGGATCTATTTGATCCTTTCATAGTGTAGAACGGTAGGAAGAAACTATAAAGGTATGGAATCATCTTTACTTGTTTGTCGTGTAGAACAGCTCATCTTGAAGTCGGCAGCAGCATGTCAGCAGACAGTTTCATCTTAGCATTAAGAAGGTTTATTGCACAAAGAGAAAATGTTAGGGTAATAAGGGGTGACAATGGTACTAACTTTGTTAGTGGTGAGTCCGAATTAAGAAAAGCATTCTGGGAGATGGAACACACCAAATTAAATTTCTTTTTGTCTAATTTGGGTACAGATTGGCTTATCTTTTGAAAGAATCCACCATCTGCAAGTCACATCCTATTATTAGCGTTTGGGAAAATGGATTCGTTCAGCTCGAAATATCTTCAATTCGTTGTTAAAAACACATGGTCCAACATTAAACGATGCGTCTATCAACACGTTATTTGCTGAAGTCGAAACAATATTGAACTCACGACCTTTGACCGTCGAAACATTGAACGACCCTACAAGTCATCAGCCGTTATCACAATCGAATTTGGTGACAATGAAAACGAAAGTGATAATGCCACCACCTGGTAAATTCGAAAATGCTGACTTATACTGTAGGAAGATGTGGCGGCGAGTGCAGCATATTGCAAAGGAGTTTTTGCCAAGATGGAAAACATAATTCTTGTCAATACTTCAAAATCAACAGAAATGGAGTGAATTGAAACGAATGTAAAAGTTCTCTCCTACTCACGAATGAATTACATCGAAGTCAATGACTGATGGGTAAGGTAATCGAAACGTTTCAAGATGAAAATAGCTTGGTTCGATCAGAAAAAATTGTGTTTGGTGTTGATGACGGTAAACAGCAAGTATTGGTGCGACCCAACCTCGTTCCCAGACCTCTATGTTTTTTTTACGAATTTTGACGAAAAACTATAGAGGCCCTGGGACATGCTAGCAAAATTTATAAAATTTCAAAAATCACTTTGCCGCGAGTGATCGCGTAACCAAAATTGTTTGATTGATTCGCAAGTAAAAATTAAAGCCATGTTTAACGGATGATAGAAGTGAAATATTGTACTTGTTGTTTTAGAATAAAGAGTCAAGCTGATGTCCCATATAGGGAGGATAATAACTGCTCACGTGTTTTATAGAACAAAGCTTAAAATTAGATCTTTTAAGGAAAAAACTCCTAGCCTTGCAACATAAAACCCACATGGGCTCCCTAACTTTAACCGAATGTCGGTAGCTGTACCAATGTTAAGGATTATTTATTTATTTTATACATCAGTTTTCATGACATGACAGAAAGGTTAGTTTATCTTAAAGTCTCTTAACCTTAGTTCCCACTAAGCATTTTAAAACTTCCACTAAGCTTGTAAAACTAGGAAACTTGCAAGCCCAAATACAGCTCTAAAAACTACAGAAATTATCAAATACCTTAAAATGTCATAAGTTTTTTACACCTAGCACAATGTTTAAAACTGTTTCAAGGTTAACAAATATCTTATCATAAGGTTCACAAAACCAAAATGAAAACTAAGCTTAATGCACTTAAATTTGATAAATGTTGAAAAAATTGAACAGTTGATTTATACAAATTGAACTAATACTGTTATGTTGTTTAGTAACAAAATTGTTGTGCTTTTTAGTATCTTTAATATCGTATTATTATTGAAAGGGACAGGGTGAATTAAGTATAATTACAAATTAATTACTAGAATACTTTTTCATTTTTAAAAAATTTAATCTGATAATATAATACAACAAAAAAAAGTTGTATGAGAAAATTTGACATAATAATTAAAATATGAAATTTTACATCAAAAATAAATAATATTTTGCTTGACATTAAATTTATATACCTCTCTAATATTATTTCCTTTCCTAGAACAAAAAATTCATATTAGTCATACTCGTAATTTCGTTGTTGTTTTACTTCAAATAATAGTTATCTCGCTTAAAGAGTTTTAATCTCTACACCACG
>JAYJMI010058883.1:0-11773 GCA_036873855.1 Sarsia tubulosa
CATCTAAATCCAATAATTAACTTCAATTCTCATTTAAAAAAATAATCGGGGGTCCACTAGTAATTGATTCCTTGTTGAATTTATTACATACGACATTATAGTATATCTTATGTTTTGGTGCTTCTCATTGTTTAGTGATTCTCCGCCTATTAAGAAATCCAGTCAAGAGTGGCCAGCTGCAATGAAAACTTGGGTGATGTATTCTTTTGAGCAGGCTAAAACAGAACGGTCTAAAGATAAGATGGAGAAATATATGAGAGATTATTGTCAGAGGGTTTTAGATGATGGTTCCGCCTGGACAATGAACTGGAATTTGAAACCACTTTGCCAGTAAGTTCACTTGTGAGCTACGTTAGTTCGTTTGACACTGATTGTTAAATTGTCATAAGTGCTTTCTGTGTAACACTATTCTTTAAATAATCTAATTTGTTGTTTCGGTTGTTTGATAAGCGCTAGGGGAATTTGGAAATTGTTCAATATTACCAATGCAAACTTCTTTTGTAATATTAATAATTCATATTATTCATTTTAAATAAAAACACGTTGCTGCCCCGTGTCTTTGTCTATTTTGTAGAGCAACAAATTAAATTTAACAAAAAATTACATTTTATTAATGAGTGCAGTGTTTCTCAAATCTGTCCCCAGAGTAATATTTCCAGGATATAAGTAGAATCCACAACTTTTTCGGTATATATATCATATCTGTAAATTATAATCACCCCGTTCCCTGAATAATATAAGATAGTTGAAAGGAGTAAAAAAGTGGTAATTGTTAGAAACAAGATAGAATTTGATACAATTTTAAAGGCATAATTTCAGAACGATATCAAATAGTACTACAATACCCCACCCCCGCACCCAGCACGTCACTTAAAAGTACTTCAAATTAAAAGCAACAAAAAAAGTGAAAATGTGGGAAAACATAAAGTTGAAAAATTAATTTAAAAATCGTTCTGTGTATTTCTTAAAGTTAAATATTCATACAAAGTTGTGAATTTTTCTTTCAGTAAAGTTATATTAAATTTCTTATTTCATAATATTTTGTGTGCATGTTATGAGAATTAATCTTTTGCAATTACGAATTTAGAGTTGGCTTATCTACTTCGCAACGAGTTGACCGTAGAAGAAGTCATTATAGATCACGAAGTCGTAGCCCTTCTCGTAGTCATTCCCGTACTCCATCCCCTGCGAGAAGACGCAGAAAACGAAGCAGCACAAGTTCTGACGATAGTCAACTCCAACTGAAGAAATCCGTTCGAAGCAGAGTAGGTAAACAAACAGCAGTTGCAGGTAAAAAAACTGTAGGAAGTAAAAAAGTACAGAAAGGATTAGTTGATCAACATTTCCGTGTTACGGTTGATCCTCATGCTCAAAAGAAGAAACAAGATCGTGCTGCTAGATTTGAAATCAGTGAAGCAAGAAAAAGAGTGACACAATCGGTAAATAATGCTTTTTAATCAGTTGCTGGAAAATTAATTTCCTTTTAAAGAAATAAAATCTTTTGAATTAACCGTACTCTTTTGAGGTGTTTGGGTATTTTTTGAATAAATTTTGGTATTTGAAACTTGTTTCTAGTTAGTAGTCGGTACAAATTGATATTCAAATGCAAATTCTACTGACGTTCTTTCTTTTCTTGTTCAGCCCACTTTCAGTGGCCTATCATCACAAGGATTGGACGACGGAGAAGCTATGGATTATCATATTGTTGGAACATCGACTGATCTGGTGAAACCCTACCTCAGATTAACATCTGTAAGTTGTTTTCTACAAATGGAACTTTTAAACAAATGGAGCTTTTCCCTTTCTAAGAATTAAATTCCTTTTGGAAATTCTAATTTCGACTTTAGTTAGATATATATCAAAGATTTTTGACAGTTTTTGATATTATTTTGCGAATTTTTTTTGACTTATTAGTTAGCCTTTTCTATTTTATAAATGCACTCCTAAGAAAAAGTTTTTGAAAAAAAGGAAAAGTGTAGTTACGTTCCGAATTAAAGGGACGAATTCACCTGGTTTTGTTGACAAAAATATTTTTAGATTGTTAATATATTGGAATTTACTTTTGAAGGCTCCTGATCCAGCGACGGTTCGTCCTCAACCTATTTTGGAGAAAGCTTTAGAGAGAGTGCAAGAGAGGTGGAAAGCGAAAGGTGATTATCATAATGCGTGTGAACAGATGAAGTCGATTCGACAAGATTTAACGGTGCAAGGGATTAAGAATGAATTCTCAGTGCGAGTTTACGAATGTCATGCTAGAATAGCACTGGAGAAGGTATTAGTGCTTTAAAACATAAATAATAAGTATCATTTTGCATAGTATCGGCTACTTTAATGTGGGAAAATACAAAAAATATTACTCTTGACCGTATCATCTACAGTTTTGTGTGATAGTAAAAAAAACTAATTTTCCGACAAGAAACAAGCTAAAACACACACAAATTTTAAAATCTTAATTTTTTTTGCCAAGAATAAGCTAATCAGGTCATTTAAAAATCATGCAAAAAAAATCGAAAAAAATTTCGCAGTTGAAAAAGTTTCGAAACCGAGTTCAAACTTTAGACTTGAACTTGCGTAGTGCACTTTTCATTCCTGCAGTTCTGAATTTTTATGCTTTTCTCCAGTGTTTAAAATGTGTTGTTTTTACTTTACTAACGCTATCTTCGTTTTATATTTGCAGGGAGATCGCGAAGAGTTCAACCAATGTCAAACCAATCTCAAATCTCTATACAAGCAAGGAATAACAGGAGAGGTTGCTGAATTCACAGCTTACAATATTCTCTATTATATTTATACTAAAAGCACAACGGATCTTAATTCGTGCCTGACCTCACTTACTAAAGAATTGTTAAAAGATGAAGTGGTCCAACATGCTTTAGCATTACGTTCTGCATGTGCCCTGTGTAATTATCATTCATTTTTCAAGCTGTACTTGAATGCGCCTAAAATGACTGGTTATTTGATAGACCTTTTTATAAGTAGGGAACGAACGGAAGCTATGAAGAGAATGTTGAAAACGTGAGTATAAATATTGTGTTGAAAAACACTAAAGGTTTGTATCGCTATCACTTTATTTTTGAGTTATTGGTAACAAAGGAAATACAAATTCCGCGTATGATAAATAAATCCCGCGCTTGCTAATACAGTAAAGCGCGGTTCCTTCTGCATACTTGCATGTTTTAGTTTACTTTGTTCAATTTTTCACCTACAAAGTTGTTAATCGACAGTTGGAAACCACGTTTTAACTTGCTGCTATTCGAAATATCCCGTTGATAATTCTTTCAAAAAATAAAGTAGTCGCTTTAAATATAGACGTGTGAAGATTTGTATTTCCTTTCACTACTCGTTATTATTGAATTATCCTACTAATGATGTTGTTACTGTTATTTTAAATTGTTTATTTTAATATAGTGCAGCAAGCAAAGTAAGTACGGTTGTTTGTAGAGTTTTGAGAGGGTAGTTGTGTAAGCACGATATTTAACTTGTGTTAAGTCGATCAATTTTTGTTTTCATATTTCACTATAACTGGTTTCTTATTCCTTTACAACTTGCTTTTTTTTTAACTTGTGACAACAGTTTGGGTTTTCGCTTATAAATGGATTAAAGAAAATTTGTGAAATTTTAGAACATGATAAAATTAATGGGGAAAAGGGAAGTGAGTGCAAGTATTTTTATGATTTATTCATACTACTATCATTTCGTCTATGTATAACATTATTTCCCTCCATCTGCCTTTTTTGAACATGCTTTTTTTACTTGTTCTGGATATAATGGAGGTTCTTTTAAGACAAAGTTGTTACCTTGCTGTCAGTTCCCCTTTAAGTTACTTCTCTTCTTTTTCAAGCTTCGTATGCGTATTTTTATAATAATTGTTGTTAACGTATTTCTTTCTTGCTACTCGATAGGTATAAACCCAACATCTCGGTCTCGTTCATTTCGTCACAGTTGGCGTTTAGTGAAGAAAATCAATGCTTACTTTGGTTGCAAGAATTGAATCTCAATTTTGTTGCTAATGACCCATCCAAGGTTGACTGCAAGTCGTCTGTTCTTCCTTGAAGTTTTCATCTGGAAATAAATTATTTTCCAGTAGGCGTGAAAAGCAGGTGGCTTGCTTCGGTCTTGTTTTTAACCAGTTGTACACAAGCGAATTAGGAGAGCTGAAATTCAAGCTTAGTAGGAGCTGTGGTCCGATAGGGTTATCCTTTTAGCAGGAAACAAAAGGTGGCTGATGCGCCAAGATTTTTATCGTCTAGAAATCTTCGTTTTAGTTTACACACGGAAGAAGATGAAATGTTTTGTTTTTCTTTAAGAAAAGAACACTTTAGCTATTTTAAGTTTTAAGTTATAGCTGTAATTCGAACCTCGAAGAAGATATCAGTAAGTGGAGTGCTGCAATGCTTACGACAGCAAAGATGTGTCTAACTAAAATCAAAACTTAAATAAGAACATTCAAGACGAGTTAAAACATTGAGCGGGGTTATATAGTTGATGACTGCAAAGATATGTAACCAAATATTAATATTTAACACGAATTATACAATCATTGGTGCAATGTAAAAGCAAACATTGTTAAAATATCAATATAACGTAGCTTATGGTTGCTCTAATGTTTCAAATCCGAGTATTTGTTGATTTAACTCGTGTTAACAAACAGTTATTGCGTCTAAACTATGAAAAGATTTAGAGGAGAAACACAACGTTTTATGTAACAAAAACGTCGAAATCATATATGTTAAGCGACGATACATTGACATTATTTCATCACATTATTATTCAAAATCGATTGACTAGATTCAATTTCCACTACATTAGAGACTTTTGTGTAAATTATGTGAAATGTTTTTTCTTTTTTTTAATGTTTCTATTCTACAAAATCGTTTTCCAAGTTAAAAAGAAAATGCGAAAATTAAAAGCTATAGCATCAGATTTTTATTTGTAGTTTTGTTTGTTCTGTACCATTCATGTAATAATACTGTAAATATGTAAATAAATTTTGAGAATAATTGAAATTATACTACAAAAATTCAAACGCTTTTCATTATTCTTTTGAAAAAATATATTTTGTACGTCTTGTTCATGGTCTCGGTCTAAAATAAAGTTAAGATCTGGTGGTTTGCTACATTAATCAGAGATGGCCTCTGTTAGCTGATGCCTTGCCGTTTGTCTGAATTGAATCAAATAACTTGCAAAAGCCACGTAATACATGCTTTAGCATAAGAATTTAACATGCTAGCGGCACTTCAACTACTATCAGTCTGAAGGAAAAAAATGCACCAGTAACAAATTTAGTTTCAAATTATGCGCAATACTTTAAACAATAATACATCAAAAATCCTTTTAATGCCTCTTGAGCAACCAAAGTTATCGTCAAAAGCTTAATTTTTTAGTATGCGTTTCACCTAAACCTGAAAACATAAAATTTGAGACTAATTTTTTGCAGAAATGAGTTCCGTTGGAAAGCTCTTGATAAAACAAGTTTACTATACTTTAAAGGAAGAAAGTAATGCGGAAGAAACTCTCGCGAGTAGAAAATTTAAGGAATTAACTTTCGCGAATTGTCCCTTTTGACATTTTGTTTCGCAGATTAGCAAAAAATGAAAGACTAAATAGAGTATTTTTGGTAGAAAAAAGAATTTCTATTAAGTAAGTTAATAGAAAATTAACTATCGCGAGAATAAACTTTCGCGAATGCTCAATGCGAATGCTTTTTCGAAACTCGCGAAAAATGCGAAAGTTTCTTTCGCATAACTTTCTTCCTTTAAAGTATAAAATTTGTAAAATATGTCCTCTGCATTGCGTTTTTGGACGAAATAGGGAAAAAACTCTTAACTTTAACTTTTCTCAAAAACAATAGAGGAAATGACTGAACTCGTTTAAATGTTATTCTTTTCGTTTATTAAGAGCTTTCTTATGCTTTTTAGGTGAAGCACATGTTTTTGACGATAACATTTTTGCTCAAGATGGTTTTCAGAGGACTTTGGATATGCTATAGTTCACGAAGTTGCGCTTATTTTTGAAAGCAGTCAACGGAGGTGTTCTAAGAAATAGCTTTTCTAAGCCCTTTCTATCTTCGGAAAAAGATCTCTTCTCAGAGTTTTTTCAAATAGTGCTCCTGGAAAATACTATCTGTTTTAGAACATTTTAAATTTTTACCTGGGAATTTAAGGAAAAATCTAAGAAATCTCCTTGGTAACAGCATGTTAATGTTCTAATCCAATTTTTGTCACCTTTTTAAAACGTTGGGAACTGAAAACGAGAAAAGTGAGTTTCTTCGGAAAACTTATCTGTTCTAAGGAACTTTATCTTCTTCCTCACAAAACGTAGCTGTTTTAAGGAGGTTTATTTTTCTTCTCGGTAACTTAATGTGTTCTAGAGCTTTAATTAAAACACCTATGTAGTTTAGAACACAAATGGATTAATTACTGCCTGACAGTCATTTTTTGCTTAGAACACCTAGCAATCTAAAACGTGTTACCTCAGATTTGGAGGCTGTTCTAAGACTAACATACGCGCTCCTTAAAAGAAACAATAAATCTTGGCCAGAAAGACAATAGGATTTTAAGTCTTTTTTACACATCCATGTTGATTTCAATTGCAAACAGTCATTCAAGCATTAAATATAATAACTTGTGTTCGCTAAAATGTGAATGTTTCTGTCCTTGCAAAGGTCATTGTCGACGATTTTTGTTGCCTATCATTTATCAGTTAATAAGAAAAATCACTGAAATCAGCTTTCAGGAAGCCGTTCGAAGTCTTTTGTATATAAACTAATCGTTTGAACCCCATTTAACACCAGTTTTATGGACCTCACAGGACTGAAAGTATCCTATTTCGCAAAGTTTTCACCGGAAAAAAATATCTTATTCGCTCTTCCGTTTTTCTGTTGCCCTATTTTTTCCGTGTTTTAAAGAAGAAGGAACTATACCTAACCTCGTTCCCAGAATAATAGTTCGTTTATAGGCACTCAGCCTTTCTTTGGAAAAATATCTTGGCAACGAGGTTGGACTATACCTAGTCTAGACTGGAAGGATTATAGTAAATACGACATCAAAGGCAAGGAATTTCACTGAAAGGTGCTGATAAATATATCAGAGATTATTTGTGGTTTGATCTTTTTCTTATATGGAACACGCACCCAAAAAACCGTGGAAGGTAAATTTCACCCGTTAGGCTTTTTCAAGGAATGAAATTAGCATTTCCGTTCTGCATATTTGAAGCGTCGGCAGAAGAGTCGTAAATGAAAAGTTTTGTACAATATCTTCTTCCGGGAAAAACTTTCTTGGGCAAGATTCAGTAGTTAGACACAAAGAGAAAGGGAATATAAAAAATATGAACATTTTAAGGCCTCTGTTACACTGGTGATTCTTTAAATTCGTTATTATTATGATCTTGCTCTTGCAGTAAGTTATTACGTTTTTTTATTGCTTCCGATATAATCTTTCTCGGACCTAAAGGTAAACCAATTTCCCTTAGATCATATTCATCGCAAAGAAGGCATGCTTTTAAGTCAATTTTCTCATCAAGAAAGATTTGTCTGTATTCGTCGAGTCCTAGCGAGTTTAAGAATGTATACAAAGTTGCCATGGAAGCCTCCGTTAAATTTTTCAATCCCGATATTTTACGAGAACGTTTTTTTCCATTTGTTTCACTGCTTCCAGTTCTTTGGTTAGTGTTATCGACAATATTTTTAAACGTCACGTGATTTTGTTTATCATTTTTATTGGCTGCTAAAGAATGAGCACTATTTTCTTTCAGGTCACGTGACATATTAGGTAAAGATTCTGACAAAATTACGTTCCCATTACCGTTTCGTATAAAAGAACGTTCGCTATGTGTTGATCTTAGCGAAGCAGCTAGACGATCTTTTTGAGAACTGTGTGTAAGGTGGGTAAGTTTGGTTGATTTAGTTAAAGTAGTTGTATCTGTATAACCAGAACCAGAATGGTCATCAAAACCTCTCTCAAACATGACGTCATCAGAAGCAATGGAACGGTTATAAATACCATAAGGGCTAGCTGTACTCGATTCATCGTCTGGGCTACTCATTGTTTCGTACTCGCTGGTCTCACTCCTGTCTTTAACTACTCCTGTAATTTCTGAAAATGAAGGTTTGTTACTTCCGTTTTCAATGTCATCGTCACGATCAGTCGGAATTATATCTTCGTCATCTTCATTATCGTCATCATTTGATATTTGAATATCTTTAAGATTTTTTTTATCTAAAAACTTTTTCTGTTTTGCTGATTTTTTTTCATATGCTTTATCTAGTTTTTGCATAAGTTTATTTTTTTCTCGGATACGTTTGTCAGCTTCCCTTTTAGCTTTCTGTTGTGTTTTTTGCACTTTTGATCGATCTTGCATAATTTGATGGGCGACTAAAGTTTCAAGATGGCGCACACAATCCCGACGCCCTTTTGTTGCCGCCGTTTGCATTGGAGCTTCCCCGTTGTCATTCACAGCGTAAACATTTCCACCAAAGTTGGTCAAGAATACTAAACAATGAAGCTGGCCAGTTCCAGCAGCAAGATGGAGAGCAGTTTCTCCTTCATTGTTTGGTTTATCTGGGTTACCGCTACAAATTGAAATACATTTTGAATATATGATGGGACCAAGTTCTCTAAATACTTTGAGCTTCTACAAAATGTCGGAAATAAAACGTTTATTATCACACGAAATCTAGCAAAATCATTTTTACCAAAGGAATTTAAAAAATATTTTTGCAGCTTCTGTTTAATTGAGGAGATCAAGCTACTTTTATCTACTATTTCGTTCTACAATCCTATTGAAAGGCTTTATATACGGCAGTAGATTTCTCTATGAATAAAAACAGATATAGACTTGGTACGAGACTATTTATTCACGTGGTTAGAGCTTTGTTACCTGACTTCACAAGTCAGGTAACTTCTGCGATGAGGTTTGTCTTGTATTTCAAAACAATAGGTTATAACCTCATACGAATAAGAACATAGATAAAACCGATGTTCAATGTCTTCTGGGTAGAATTTGGAAATTGCTCGAAACCTCGTCCCAGAAAAAAAAAACGCAAAAGAGAACGGGTTCTGCTCATAGCAAAAAAAATACTCTGGGAACGAGGTTGTATTCTAACTAATAAGTTGACTGAGTCAAAATGTATTTTCAAATATATCACAGTCTACAAATATGATAAATTTGATTGTATCTGATACGAATTTAAGAAACTTATTCTATAATTACCCTTTTCCTATCAATATTCTTAACGCCTCAATTTTTCCATAAGCTGCCGCCCAGTGAACGGGTGTCATTCCCTCCTCATCTTTCTTGTTTGTATCTTTTCTTGAAGCTTTCTTCAAATATTCTAAATCACCTTCTTTAACAGCACGCGAAAACTGTTTATCTGTTTCCACCATTACTACTAGTATTATTTATTTTAAATTCTAGATCACAAAAATAAAAATAAAATACACTGTATAGGCGTAATTCCGTACTCTCGGTGCTAGAAGAATCCTCAACCGGCCACACCAAAAGTAGGATATACCCATTTCAAATCAAATGGTCAAAATTTAACTGGGTATTTACTTAGCAAATACTCTCTTTTTTTGTATAAAAACTAATCACTTGTAAAGTTCACTTACTAGGTCAGGATCTCACTTACTAAGTCAGATTAGTTCACTTACTAAGATAACTTAGTAAATATTTCTCACTTAAATCAAGAATACTTTTTAGGATCTCTTTAGGATAATTTTCAGGATCTCTTAAAGATTTCTTGCTTTAAAAAACATTGTATACGTTAGTTTTTGAAAATAAAATTACGTGTTAACTACTAAACTATTAAATGGTCAATAATTCCCTAAATTTTTACCTTTCTCAGCCTTTACCTTCTTAGCCTTACCTTCTCAACACATTATTTCCTCGATTACTCAACTTTTTCAAACATCTTTTTTCAAAAAAAACAATGTTCTCAGAACTTCTTAAACTTAATTCCATCCTTTGAACTAATCGGATAAGGTAGTTTAATAGCAAATTATTAAATCTATTATTTACCTTATCCGAAGAGATAATTAAGTTGACAAACCACTACATCTTTGAAAAAATGTTAGAGTTTATTACATCGGGAAATGAGAAAATAAAAAAACATATTTATTAAACTAAATTTTTAGTAAGCCTGGTTTCTATGTACATGTTTTGTTGATTATGATTTTTCAAGTAAAGAATTATTGAAGATATTTTCAAGGACTAGTTTTACACCTCATTTTAAACCAAAGATGGGTACTCAGAATTAGCCAAGAAACATATATTTAAAGTCATTTGTAATGAATTGGTTTTGGTTAAGTGTAGGTCTGAGGCCCAAGGTACCACAATTTGGGCTTAAAAAGAGCATTTAATTTACCTCATAAATTAACAACTAGATATTACGCATACGTAACTGTCTCGTTGTAAGTGTCTCAACAAAAACAATCAATGAAAAAGTAAAAGAGAAAAACTAGCAATTTCACTAAAATTCACAATTTTAAAATGAAGTGAATACACCTCTTAAGCGTAAGCATCCGCCATTACGGATTTTCAAATTTGAATTTCAAAAAAAGTAAATCAGATATTCGAAATCCTCGTCAAAAAATAAGCCTAACCCCAAAAATTCATTACATTTTGATAATCAGAACAAAAGTTACAGACATCGCAAAATACTAAATTTACGTACGTAGGATTTAAACGTAAAATATGTTTTAATCCCCCTAGAGTAGTTCCCAGGCTTCAATATGCAAAAATTGTGTAAAAAACTCAGATTTCAAATTGCTATAACTTTTATTCATTTTTTACAAAGTTAATAAAAATTTGCATATAAGCTCAAAATTTGACGAGGAATCCGAATATGTAATTCATTTTTTATAAAAAACAATATTAAAAAAAATTTAAAATGGTGGGCCCTTACGCTAAAGAGGTGTATTGAATATTGAGTTTCTTCATTTTTCCGGTAGTAGAAGTAAAGTTGTCCCGTTTGTCCTGCCCAGTCCTGTTTAGACTTTAGATTAGAAGATTTTAGAACAACTTAAAATTTTAACTGAACATGTTTGTATAGCAGTTGATCAAATTTAAACAAAAGTAAAGAATTTCTATAGGCTTAGGCTATAGTAACTCTTTGAAAAAAGTTAATGCTAGCTATGTAAAGTTTAACTACCTCAAGTGGGTTAAAATTCGTAAAAAAATTCAATTTTTGTTCCTCCTCAAAATATATCCAAACAAAGTTGAGATGAAAGTATCACATGAAGAAAATTTTGAAAAATTTATATATGGAAACCAGGACTAGTACTTTTCTTTTTTTGTAAATGTTTCTCCGTACATATTTTCAAATACTTCATCAATAAATAAAATAAGTTTGAATTTAGATAATGCAATTCGATTCAAATTAAATTTTTCTTCTTTTTCTTTCAATCAAAATAAGTGACATATTGATAGAGAAACGTTTCATCTGAGGGTTATTTATAAAGAAATCGTCCTGGCTACGGACGAAAGTTTAAGTTATAACGAATGGTACTCGCTGCGTTATTGCTAGAAACTGTAGACTAGACTCTGAAGAAAAAGACGGGTCTATCAACATACGCACGATAAGTTGTTCTAGCAAAATGTGTAGATTTTAGTTCTAGTACTTTAAAGCAATATAACTTGAGCGATAACTCAATTGAGCTATATCAAGGTAAATGAACGCATTTATATACTTTAACGTTTATAAGTACAAATATGTTCATTCTAGAAAACAAATTGTCTATTCCATGATTTATTGAAACAATATTTCAATTCCAGT